>JASSUY010008157.1:0-12112 GCA_032466535.1 Forpus xanthops | reverse complement strand
GTTGTATGGAGCCATCAGGTCCCCCCTGAGCCTTCTCTCCTCCATCTGAACCCCTCAGGTCCCTCAGCCCTTCCCCATCACACTGTGCTCCCTGCACCAGCCCTATTGCCCTTCTCTGGTCCTGCTCCAGCACCTCCATGTCTCTCTTGTGGTGAGGGGCCCAGAACTGAACACCTCCCCATCAAGATCCGGCTGCCACATCCTGCATTGCAGAAGGGAGTCCAAGCTTTGCCAGAGCTCTCAACAATCTCTGCATGAACTAATGTAACCTGGAAGCAAACCCTCTGGCTTCTCTCTCCTCTCTTGTGAGTCCAGGGACCAGCAGCTCCATGTCAAGAGGATGGCTCAGCACCATGCAGTGTGTGGCCACGGTTAATGTGGGCTTAGAACTTCAGAAACCACTTACTCTGCAACTGAAGTAGAAATAAGGAGCTCTTGCCATGGCAACTACTGCAGTGAAAACCACTGCATGTCCTCCTCCCCACTGCAGGTACTCACCGAGAGCCACGTTCCTCCTATAGGAAAGGTCCATGCTCTGCTTCTCAGCACAAGGCAGGAACGTGCCTGGGTTTATAACATTAATATTGATTAAAGAATTTTATGACTAAGTGTGAGGAGGAAGCAGAATCCTGTTCAGTGCTCCAAATCATTTAGAATGCTTATTTTTAGGCCAGCATGAGATAATTGATTTACACTGAGCCCTTCACATTGTGATGGAGCCAAGGGCCAGGTACTTAATCCTATTCCCGGCCCTTAATGGCTTCGGTTTACAAAGCAGCCCTGGTGCACTTCATCACCGATGGGCCCCTGGGCCACATTCCCTGGGGCCTCATTCTTCCTTCATTACAGGGAGAGACAACAAGAGCCTGTATATTTTCCACTGCTCCCTTCCCAAAGCTTTCTGCTTCATCAGCACCTTTTTGAATCCGTAATGAAACCAGACAGGCTGTAAAGTAAAAGTGGTAAATATAATTTAACATGGGAAGCATCTCCAAAGCCTTGGTTATATATGTTTGTTTGTTTGCCAGTCCATGGCTTAAGTGCTCGCAAACCCGGATGAAATTAGAAAGCCCTTCACATATTCAGCTCTGCAAAGGTGAACATTCCAGCCCCCAAAATGATTACCTTGGGAAGCTGTAAGCAACAACAACAATAGTAACAATAATAATGATAGTAATGTAAGAGACTAAGTGTGGAGGGCAGCAAAGTGAGGGCAGCCAGAGCCTGCAAGGTGGCTGGTGCAAAGGCAAGGAGAGGAAGCAGGAGGAGACCTGAGGAGGGTTGGTACCCACTGATGGGGAGCGCTCACTGCTGGGGTATGGAGGAGGAGGCCCCTGAGTTGGAGCAGACCCACAGAACCAAGGGAAGGGACACATCCTTACCCCTATTTGTGAGTGCACTCTGTCCTTTATCACTGCACCTAAAGGGTGGCTACAAGGAAGATGGAGACTCCCTTTTTACAAGGAGTCACATGGAAAAGATGAGGAGTGACAGGCACAGGTTACTCCTGGGGAGATTCCAGTTTGACACAAGAGGAAAACGTTTCCCAGTGACAAAAACACCCACTGGAATAATCTCCCTAAAGAAGTGATGATTCCCCAGCGCTGGATGCTATTAACACTGGGATATCCACTGGACAGAGTACTGGGATATCCACTCTAGGTCATGCTTTGGAAAGGAAAGGTTGGACCACAGGATCCTTGAGGTCCCTTCCAACCTGGTACTCCATGGTTCTCTCCACCATTGACCTTCCCCTGCACCTCACCCATGGTCTCTTGAAGGAAATTAGTGTTTCAGTTCATTCGGAGGGGTTTGGAGCCGAGCCCATGACTTTGACCTCTCCTAGCATCGAGCACACTCTGAAATGGGAGGAAACCCACATGTCTGCCTGCCTTTAATGGGACCTATAAAGGGAAAAATGAGGAGTTTGTGCTTTTCTCCTGTTGGTACGTTTATCACGGGGAATAGCTCTGATTTTTCTGCTTGTTCTCTGCTCATTTAAGGGAAAGACGTCTCCTACAGGAGAGCCCCTTCTGTGATGCAGGGAGCAAATGATTCAGTGCTGTGGAGGTTTTCCAGCCGAACCCTTCTCCCTCAGCTGTCAGGCAGGATGGTCGGAGCCGCATCTTAACAAACCCGCTTTGCTGCCAGCAACTTCAGTACCAGCGGCAGGAAATAAAGGGAGGGTTTCAAAGAGCCTGAACTGAAATCACATCCTGCTCCAGGGAGTCGGTGCTGCTGCTGCTGTGCACCTCCTGATCTTCAGCTACCGAGCGCATCACCTGCAGCTCAGGCAGCTGGACTGCTCCTGCTCTCTCAATGTAAAGAGGAGTGTGAAAAGCACTTCTGTGCTTTTGGAAACACTTCTCCTCTCATGCAAATGTGTCCTGGATCCTTCTGCTTTAGGGCTGTTTTGTTCTTTGGGAACACTGAAGGTCTGAGGCTGCTCCAGAAGGCAGTGGCTGCATCCTGCAACCTAGGAGGGAACCAAGTAAGATTTGAAGGGGAAAACCAAACAGAGGGGTTCAAACGCAGTTAGATGTCAGTTCTGATGGTTTCCTTACACAGAAACACGGCAGGAAGCAAGTTCAGGACACTGTCTCTCCAGCTGTGAGGTTTCTAAGGAGTACATTTGCTACACCTTGTATCTGAGCTTGCACCACTCATTCCTCACAACGCCGAAGTGCAGAGCTGGATTTCGAGGCAGTGTCCACATCTGTTGTACACAAGCAGCCTGCTCTCCACAGGACATCAGTTCTGCACCTAGCGCTCTCTGAATCTGGAGCACAAGCATTCACCAGCTGGTAGATGGTCTCGGGGGAAACGGCACCAAGTTTGCTCATCACAATAACAAATTAAGGCCCTTTCGTTAGGACACATCCAGCTTGGTTTGACTCAGCACCACTCATCCTATCTAAGAGCTTCTCTGTGTCCCTGGGAAGACCAAAGCCCCGTCCCTTTGAGGCAACAGCCCGTGGAGCAACAGGCGCTGCTCAGAACAGATCCCTTTGCAGAGTTCATCTGTGCTTGGCTGAGTTTAAGAGCGATAAAGCTCCAGGATATCTTGTGTTGAAGGGTACAGTCCACAAACCATAAACCAGCTCGTGAGAGCTTCCATACAGACTTCAGTTAGCAGCTCCTGCGTTCCCTAAGGCATCCAGCCTGCACATATCTCCATAGCTACTTCTCTTCTTCTGCTTTCCCTGTGCTTTTCACCTCCCCTCTGGCTTTTTTCATCTCTCACCCTGTCTTCTTGCTAACACTTCTGCTGTTGGACCCCTTTAAAACCCCAAACCCCATTAAAGCAGCATGTCCTGGAGGTTCCGACTCTGCTAGGAGATGCTGGCAGGTGCTGTTTCAGGCTTGATTTGTGCATGTCCATCTGCTTTCCTCTCTGCCCGTCCTTCCCATTCCCTCAGGATCCCTCCCTTTGCTAAAGCTGAGGGACCTCAGGCATTGCCTCTCTGTTGGAAAAGGCAGGAAGGTTGTAGGATCCTGAGAGTTGCTGAAGACGGCTACAGGCAGTAGGCACAATGGGGGCACAGACAGAGGGTTTGGGCTTTGTGTGTCCACTCCACCGTGTCTCTCTGTCCATCCTCCTTTATCCATCCTGCAGGGCTTCAGCATCCTCCCGCCTGACAGAGCAGCTCCTGGAGCAGCAGCACAGGACCAGGGTGGTAATAAAGCAAATCCAGCATCTAAACCTACCATGTTCCCATGGCTACTGCATTTCACAGCACAAACGGGATGGTGCAACCCAGCGCACCCCAGTCCGTGGCACTGGGACACCCCCAGCCCCATCCTGCTGGGATATGGCCACACTGACCCCCGGGACTGCCCTCCTTGAGCCTTGGCAGATGTATCCCAAGGGATGCCTTGGGGTGAGCGATGGGCACCTGGATGTGGGGCACTGGTGGAGGTGTGGGGCAGCTCCTCACCATCATTTGGTACCATGGGTGAAGGAGCTGGGTCCTTTCTGTCACCCTGCAATTGTGCCCCAAGCCAGGGGCTGCAGAGAGGGGCAAAACACTCCTTGAAAACCTTGTGTTTGTATCCATAGGGCAACAGCGATACTGGAGGAATGGGAATGTGTCACCACTGGCACAAAGGCAAAGCAAATACAGGAATGTGCCAAAGCTCTCAATAAATGGCTAAATACAGGAAACTAAGAGAGCATTTTCCTTTGTTCTCCACTTTTGATGTTCTGTTTAAATCAAGCATGAGCTTGATGTCTACTTGATTTTACCTTTATAACTGTAATTAAGGGAGACTGGAGATCTCTGGAGTGTTGTTGTCTGCTTATTTTTGTATGCTGGCTTCTGTTAAAATCTGCCATGCCCTCCCCAGGGAGGGCAGGAGATGCAGTGCCAGGCTTTCACAGCCCTTAGTGAAACCACAATCACTTCCAGGCAGCTTTTCAAGCTGCTCTCTCTTCTGGATGGCTGGAAGACTTGGCCTGTGCCTGGGGCTGCTTCAGCCAGCAGCAGAGGCTGTGTCAGCTCCCCAAAACCCAGGCTGCTCACCATCGCTGGGCCCTGTGTTGGGAGAGCCGCTGCCCAAAGGATGCTCTGCTGACTGGCATCGAGGACCTGCTGTTAACAGAGGATGTGGATGGGGCTTCTCCTTGGGAGGGGAGAGACGTGCTTTCTGCCTACCCTGGTGCTGGGGTGCCTTGAAGGTTTGGGGAGCCCCTGGTTTTGCTGTCCTCTTGCCAGGGCATGTGAGGGGATGGAGGTGTGACCAGCAAGCACCAGCCCTGAGGGATGGGGCAAGGGAGCAGCTCCTCATCCTGCCTCCATAAGAGCAGGAGCAGAGTGGTAGGGGCCGGATCCTTTCTGTCCCCATGAACTGTCCCAAAGTGGCCAGCAAGTCATGAGAGGTGCTGGAAGGAATTCAGTCTGCAAACACTGCACCGTGATGCTCTGCTGACGGGAACAACCCGACTTGAGGGGTGTAAGGGGCAGAAAGTGATGTAAGACCTTTTCTGTGCAAGGGTTTGGGCTGGGTTTTGGGATTGTCTCGTTTTGATGGAGCACTTTGATTTTCACGTGCTCTGAGGCTGTTGGGAGCTGCTCAGGAAGCCTGGAAGTGGCACGACGGGAATGCTGCACATGGAGCTGAGGAAGCGGGGAGGGGAACTGCATCCGCTCCCTGAAATTGGGTTTGGTTGCTTTCAGTTAAAGACTCGGAGCGTGTGAAACTCCAGTGCAGAGGTCCCACTGTGTCTAACCTGGGTCTTGTGGCGCTCCTTTTCCCTTTTCAGAAGTACAAGATGTTGGTGTGAGCCCAGCCTGGAACCAAAGGGGATTTCACAGGGTGCTTCAGGAAACTTGCCACTGAGCGACAAGGAGCCCCGAGCTCCTCAGTGGGGAGCGGAGCACAGCTCTGCTCAGGAGCTCATGGAAGTGCCTCCAGGCTGCTTCCCTGCCCAACGAGGCTCCGGTACTGTTCCCTTGTACTCTCACAGTAGTTTTCTTTCTTCATCATTAGCGTGCTTTTGCCTTTAAGGCGAGCAGCTCCTTACACTGTCCGAGGTCCAGAAGGCACTTCCCAGCACCTCCTGGCAATGTTACTTCACTGCCTCTGACAATGGGGTCATATCCATCCCAGCTGACTGAAGCCATGCTGAGGAGCACCAGGGCTCTTCCAAAGAGGCTCACATACGTGAAAGTGGGGGACAAGCAGAAATTCTGAGCCACTAGAACTAGTGTCTAATGCATGTTCTGGTTGAAGTCTTCCACTGTATAGACAGCAGTTGGATTTTAGGTTACCCTTTGTGTAAGAAAGCTGAGATTTATAACAGGGGAACCTCTTGACCTTTCTCATACAGGTGGAGAGGGACAGAGACCCTCCCTTGATCACTTGCAGGTGAAGAACAAGTGTTTTGTGTCAAAAACTAAGGGGGAAAAATACATTGGGAGGCATCCATGGATGGCTCTGGAACTACAGATGGCATTTCTCTTGTCAGGGCTGACCAGAAACACAATCACCCAAGTCAGTGCAATCAGTAGGGGTTCACCTCTCCAATCATCCACTGAATGTTCCCCCACCTGAGGGGAAGGTGTTGTCCATAGGGGGGCTCATAGGAGCTGCCACCTCCACCAGGGAGAGGACAGCAAAGGGCAGCGCAATGTGACACACTGCACTAACAGGACTTGTGGCTTCTCACCTGCAGGTGACACCAAACTTACATCTGCTTGCAGCAGCAACAGTGCCAACCTCCTCCAGGCAAGACAAGTGTTGATGGCATCATCAGCTCCCCATGGAACAGACATGATCTCAAGAGTCCAAAGGCTCACGTCAGCTGCCTGGCCTGGGGGTACGAGCTTGTACTTGGCTTGCTTTGTGGAATGAGCTGTGTTTGGGAAAGCTGTAGGAGCGAGCAGTACCTGCAGTGCTCAGCCCTGTGCTGGAGATCCCTGTCATGTCTGGTGGAATGGCATTTTAGGAGCCCACCCTCACTGCTGGTGAAGGCTGTTCTTTGCACAGAGAACCTGATGGAGTGAGAGGTGGGAGAGCATGGGAGAAGCTGACAGGAAGGATGGAGATGGAAAACTCAGTGCCATTCAACCAAAACCTATTGGCAGCAAGCAGGAACTGCTGCAGGTGTAGGCAGCTTCGTACCTGCAACCTCCTGCCAGGAGCTTGGTCTTCAGAAGCCAGCTGTGTGTCCTGATGGGTGGATGTACCTGGAGCCTGGTGTTTGGATGCTCTGAGAGCCACCAGGACCTTCTCTGTGAACCCTGAGTCCCAGATGGGCACCACAGGTGAGCACACATCAACCCTCCTGAAAACACCAGTTTACACCACGCTGGAGTCTCCCTCCTTCCCAAGGCAGGATGGAGACAGCTGGAGGATTCTGTCTCTTTCCTATAGATGTTGCAGTGCTCCAAGATACCGTATAAATGCAAAAGGAGATGAAAAATGAGGCTTCACACTCTTTGTACTCCCAGCCATATCCTCCCCCTTGGCTAGGATACGTGCACAGTGCATCCCCTGTGAGGGGTTGGGAACACGGAGCAGCTAATGCAGAAGATGGGCTCTTTTCAGATCCACTTGCTATTTTTTCCTGAAGAAAATGAATTTTTAAGTCAAGTTTTTCACTGTGTCTGTCCTAGAGCATGGACAAGAAAGGTTAGTTATGAATAATGCAGGGCTGCCTCCCCTTTGAGGGGAAGGAAAACACAAGGAGCCTCATAAAGAGAAACAGCAGCAGCACCCTTGATGGATGGGGATGAGCCAAGGCAGGTGGGGATCCCAGCAGGCTCCCAAAGCCCTTCTCCTGCCCACGGGGAGAGCTGCCCATGAGCCTCGAGCCAGGCAGGGAGCAGCCAGGTCTGCACAAGCCAGCCCTGAGAGCAGCTCTGGAGGCTTGTCAGGGCAATAAAAAATGCAGCAAAGGCACTCGGATCAAAGCAGCATCTGAGCACAGGAGCACTTAATTGTGCTGTGCTCTGGAAACTGCTGGAAGAGGAGCCCATCTTCCACCCAGCTTTTAATCAATGCAGGCAAGCTTCTGCGTGGGGCAGAGGATTGATGCACCATCAGCCCATGTCCCCACTGCATCCATGTGCTGCCTGCGTGCTCACCCTGCACTAACACACTGGGAGAAGCTCTGCCCAGGGGTAAACCATCACCCGCCTCAGGACAACCTGGAGATACAGCACCCTCACTTTGGGGAAGGGGACAACTGAGCGCTTGGTGGAGGTGGGCAACTGTTAACACTGGTCGCTTTATTTTTGCAACATTAAGGGGGTAATGACCTTCCATGAAACGACATTTTATTTTATATATAAAGGCAGTTGTGAGCATTAATAGAGAAAAACTTATTATAGTCATTTGTGTGGGGAATTAGAAAGCTTTTGCTTTGGCCAATAGGGAAACAATGGACCTACACAGAAAGATAAGGGGAACTCTTCCCTGTGAGGGTGCTGAGCGCTGGCACAGGGTGCCCAGAGAAGCTGTGGCTGCCCCATGGGTGGCAGTGCTCAAGGCCAGGTTGGACACAGGGCTTGGAGCAAGCTGCTCTATGGAAGGTGTCCCTGCCCATGGCAGGGTTGGAACTGGAGGAGCTGTAAGCTCGCTTCCAGCACAAACCAGGCTGGGATAGTGTGATACAGATAATCACAATTGCAATATGTTGGTATTGTGATGATGCACAATGCTCTGCAACACAAGTACATTGCGCTCTACTAACAGCTTTCTGATATCTCTGCCTGACATAGCATCTAGTACCAGGGCATTGAACATCCCTGGCTTGTCCTTCATGGCAATACCACAACAGTATTATTCCTTTTAGACAGACTAACCCGTGTTTCCCTCCTAACAACTAATGGTTTCTTCAGCATGTGGTTTCTTGTATACAGTTGACTTTAACCTTGTGTCTGACAACACCGGGAAAAATACAACTGGTTTTGAAGATCTGTTTTGTATTTCTATTGAAGTAGCAAGGTTTGCAGTGAAAATGTGTGTCTGGGAGAAGGACACTCCCCTGCCTGCTCTTTCTATGGCTTTGTCACTAGAAACGTGTTATGTGCTGTACCCCATCACTGCTGGAGAACGGAGGCGCAGGGACCTCTGTGAATGGTCCAGCCCAAACCCCTGCTCGAAGCAGGGTCACATGCAGCAGGATGCCCAGGAAACACGGACAGTAGGGACATAAACACGGAAGATCAGGGAGTCCTGACCCACTGATGGGGCAGGGCTGACTGCAGCAAAATCACCCTCATCATCCTCAGCCTAGCACAGGCAGTGTAAAGGCTGTCTGCCATTAAACTGTCTTCAGAAAGCAGTGGTGGCTTTGCTGCCTTTCAGCTGTTTCACATCAAATCCGTCATTTTGCATCAAATCCATAACCCTGATAAGCGTGCTGGGATTAAAGGAGGACACGTGGTCATCAGTGGTCCCTTGGACTGATGGACGCTCTGTGGTCTTCCAGCACCCTGGGGCCAGCTTTGTGCTGAATGTAACCTGTTTGGAGGGAGAAGATCTGCTTTGCACGTTAAATCCTCCCTGGGCACGTGTGCACCCTGCGAGCCCCTGTGCTAAATTATGTATCCGGCAGCAAACTTGAATGGGAGTTCTGGATTCTTTTATTGCTGTTTTCTACTTGAAGAGCAATTCATCAAAGAGGGACTGCTCGGGGAGCAGATCACAGTGCAGCTATTCCAGAAAATAGGTCTGCTTTAAAGGCATCCCTCTTTTCAACTCTGCTCTTGACACAGGCCATGGCCGGCAGGCTCCAGCCGGGAATGGTTCTTCTGATGGTTGCCCATGGGACTTCCTGTGGGGCAGCGGACCCTTCACATGCTTGGTCAGCTACAAAGCCCCATGGCTGAGTCCTGCGCTCCTGTTCTGCCCTCGGGCTGGAGGTGGCACAAGGCTCTGCTTCATCCCTCCACCTCATCTCAAGGAGCAATGTGGTTTTCACAAAGAGGTCATCCCCATGTCCCCATGCCGTGTCTCCAGCCCCTTTCTTGTTCTCAAATGATGAACTTCATAATGCGGCAGAGTTTGGAGGGTTAATTCATCCTTTCTAACTTTTGGAGCCCATATGTTGAACTCAGGGGTTTCTTGTATGTCCCAAAATCCCCTCGTTTGCAAAGAATGGAGATGGAAGAATGTGATTGGTGAAGGAGATGAAGAACCTGACAGGTGAATGACTTGCTCATCCCTCCATGTTTCTTTACCCCTTTACCTGCCCTCCCTGGCTCCCTATGCTGTATTTAATAATCCAGTAACCTAATACAAGTCACAGATTGCTCTTCCAGAGCAGTAAAGCCATTCCATTCGCCTGCCACACAGCCTCACACATAGCGTGCCTGAAGTACCTCATTATGGGCAAATCCAAACACCTCAGTTGAACTGAGGCCTGCCACAAGTGAGAGCAGATCGAGGTGTTCCTCTCTTCTGTAGAGCCATGAAGGTCAATTGAGCTGCACTGTTTCCTACCACGAGGTGTATGTGTTGGGGAAACTGCTGTTCCACTTCTATGTGTGATTGTTTTGACACAATATCGAGTCTGGAGGAATCTGTCATTCCTTTGGATAATGTTAATGTATGACTTGTATTTGTAATATCTGGGCTTTGGCAGCTGCATTTCAGTTTCTCACTAGCATAAGCTGTATGGTTTTCCCATCTTCTCTAGCACATCTATCAATTCTAAGCTGCCTTCTTCCTCTGCAAAGTCTTAGTTAATTGGAAATGTCAGTTATTGTATCTGATGATATTTTCTCCCCTATTCTAACTCGGGCTGTGATAGCGATTGTTGTGAGGAGAGACTTTATCCTAAATCTGGTCATAAAGAGCCAGTGCAAAAGTCTCGGCTGCTATAAATCAATAAGGGATTCAGGAGAGCTACTTCAGCTAACAAGGATTTAAACCCCAGTTCTCCTGTATGTAATACCAGGTAGGAAAAGTACAGCCACTTTCCCAATTTCTCTTAGTCTTGTTTTAAGTTTCATTTGTTCTGCATCTCTACCAGTGCTGCTCTTGGCTTCTTGCAGAGGTATTGAGAACCATGAAATTGAAGAAGTCTGATGAAACAGCGTGAGCTCTGCTTGCAGCAACTGCATTAGAGCATCAGGTGCTGTGGATAGCAGAAGCATAGAATCATAGATTGCTTTGGGTTGAAGGGACCTTAAAGCTCCCCCAGTTCCAACCCTGCCATGGGCAGGGACACCTTCCATAGAGCAGCTTGCTCCAAGCCCTGTGTCCAACCTGGCCTTGAGCACTGCAGGGATGGGGCAGCCACAGCTCCTCTGGGCACCCTGTGCCAGCGCTCAGCACCCTCACAGGGAGGAATATCCCAGGGAAGATGAGGGAGTTACCTGGAAGTGCAGCACTCTGCTATTCCAGGCTTTTAGGCAATGTTCAGCTTAATCATTAGCAGAAAATAAAGCAGAGGAAACTGTGTGATTGAATTTGATCAGGGACCTGTGAGTTTCTTGATCCCAGAGGACCAATGACCCTCTCATCAGCATCGAAAGTCTACTCACAGTATCATTTTTATTCTCCTGCTGCAGACATAGCTCACTCTGCATCTTGTCCAAACCTCCTTCCTAATCATCGTGAAGGAGGTTGGCAATGCACAAGATTAACTTCAAATATGCTCTTTTTCTTACATTCATCTGACTGCCCTTCACCATCTGACTAGGAAAGAATGGGTCTAGAAAAGAGAAATGAATAAGGAGGGGAAACGAGCATGGGGAGAGCAACCCTGCCCTCAGACACAAATCATTCTTCCTCTTTGGTTGTGGAATGAGAATCCTTCAAGCCTGAGCATCTTTTGGTACTGATCTGTGTGCGATATTCAATACTCTCTAAAAGACATTCTCAGCAGACATCCCTTTGTTAGCTGATGTTCCTCTTTACCATCTACAGCCCTGAGTTTCCCACAGTGCTTCGGTGACTTAAACCCAGCCTCATCCCAGGAAATGTGTGTGTTTAGAACTGGGGTTCTCCCAATCAGAGCAGGAGGTGTCTATGGTGGCAGGAGGCTGCAGGGCTGGCTGAGGGTGGGCTATATGGCTGCAGCGAGGCAGAAGGCTGCAGCGAGTGCAGGGCTTTATGGCTTATACGAAATGATACAGTCAAATGAAGTGAGGCTTTGATTATATGGGGTATGAAATGCTACTTACATACTGCAGCCTTCAGTGGAGATGATCATTAGGCAGCTATTTGCATAAGAAGCTTGGGCCATAAGTGGGAATGGCTCCCAGGCTGGGAGCGTGATGCTGCAGACTGCTTCATTGGGATACCCAGCTGGCTCTGGACCATGGAGAGGGAACTGCTGGAAAAGCAGTAAGAAGCAAAGAGCTCCCACTCCTCTGTGGAGAGGAAAAGCACCCTCATGTGTGTCCCTCTTACTCGAGTCTTTAGGAATCCACAGTGACACTTGAAATAGGTGATGAAATTCCAAAGTGGATAGGTCACCATGTGGGAACAAAGCTTTATCTGAATGTGTTGCTAAGTATGAAGAGTTAAGAGTCAGGGGAACCTGTAGGCTACGTGAAGGAGCAAAGTAACCTGCTAGAGGGAGGCTGAGATGAGCTCTTGGGCAGAAGCTGTTCCCTGTGAGGGTGCTGAGCGCTGGCACAGGGTGCCCAGAGAA
>JASSUY010008156.1:0-11632 GCA_032466535.1 Forpus xanthops | reverse complement strand
ACCCCGCTGCCACCCACCCGTCCGCGCACACGTCCAGGGCCGTCGCTGCCGTCCCCGCGGCCGCCAGCGCCAACTGCAGCGGACCGAACCCCCGCGCCATCGGCACCGGCGGCTCCCGGGGCACTGCTCCGCCCCGAGCAGGGCCCTCCCGCAGCACCGCCCCGGGCTCAGGGCGGTACCGGAGCGAACGGTCGCTCCCGTGGCCTCTGAACGCGGCGCAGATGCACCCAGGGCCCGGCGGCCGCCCTGGCACCACCAGCCCATGCACACGTCTGCCCTGCCACCCGTGGCCCTGCCCGTCGCAGGTAACACTGATGTTCCTTCTCTGTATCGCTCTCCTGCACCAGCGCTGAGGCCCTCGAGGTTCTTGGAGCAGCTGGCACAGCCCTGGTAAGACACATGGGGTTCAGGGTGTGAGCAGGGAAGGGGACAAGCTCAGCGTGCAATGCCCAACGGAAGGAAGAACCCAGTGCACACGGAGGGGAGCACAAAGGGAAGAGCTGTTTGTGCTCTGCAAGTGGGGAAAAGGACACTTTTAATTTACAGCTAGCAACAATCAAGCCTCTTCCCCCAGAGCCTCACCTTGGGCACTGACACGTGGAAGTCCCGGCCCAAGCTTGCTGAGGTTTGTACTTTGGCACAGGAAGAGCTAATTGCACCGCAGCCAAAGGTGAGGCAGCTGCTGTGCAGGGCCACCAAAACATGACCATCCCGGTTACCACTTGTGGTCCTCCCTGAAGAGAAGTGGGCGCCAGCGTGAGGAACCCACCAGGAACCCTTGGCAGGTCACAGCTCTCACCCCGAGGAGGTGAAGTCCATGGGTGATAATGGTCCTCTTCTGATTTGGGAGCTCACCTCGGAAGCCCCAGCGCAGGGAGAGCAGCTCCCAGTGCAGGTCAGCCTGACACAAGACTTTGTGATGGTCACTGCCCCTTCCTCGTACCTGAAGCTTTTCTGGAGGATTTCAAATCAACATCACAGAGCTTTTAGTAAAAGCCACCAATTCCGTCTCGGTTTCCAGTGGATTCTTAGTGCCAAAACATTCACAATTACCCATTCATGTGCATTGTCACCTTGAGCTCTCTCCCCCTTCCTCTCAGTCACTGTAGTGCTTGCTGGGGACTGATGAGCCCTAAGAGCAAGCAGGAAAAGAAGAGCCAAACGCCAACAAAGGCAGAGGCAGAGCTGCTGGTTCCAATGCACTCCTTGTATCGTGTAAAATCAAGCTCCATGATGGCACAGACGTGGTCGATGTGGCATGACTCCTCACACAAGGCCAGATCATAGCTGACAGAGTTGAACTCATAGTACTTCTGCAGGGAGTGTGGGTCCTGGGATATCCCCTCCAGCACTCTCTGCATGGAGTGCGCAGAGCCATCTGGGACCTGGAAGGCCTCTGTCAGACGGTACTCCTCCTCCCATACTGGGAACTCTTCCTCCATCAAGTTGGCACGAGTTAGGTTCAAGTAGTAAGTCACCATGTCCTGCAGAGGGAGAAAACCAGAACGAGGACAAATCAGGAGAGGATCCGTCCTGGAGTGAAGCGTGGGAGGGGATGGGCTCAGCCCTTTCCCAGGACCTGGGGGGCAGCACCACACATGTGTGCTCCCCCCAGGTGGAGCAATCCCCTGCCCAGCGAGGGCTGAGCTCCCTCCCCGAGGGGCTTCCCAATGTTACTGAGGTCGGGCACCTCAGGGAAGGCTCAGAGCTCACCACAGAGGTACCCTGTTTGTACAGGGATGGCTCTCCTCTGCTCCACTTTTTCCTACAAACAGCAGGGAATTGAGCCTGACCTGTTACTCACTACCAGCCAGGGCTAGAGGAGTGGTACTGACTCAGGAAGGTCACTTTGTCAGCTCTGAACCAACTGAAGAATGAAGTTTCACAGCTTCTCTTCTCAGTCTGCCCTTTCTCTCTGCCTCACTACCTCCCTACCCTTCCACAGCTTATTTTAGCATTCATGTCTTATGCCATAAATTGCATCTACAGAGCCGCTTTACCCATTGCAAAGAAAGGTATGAACAAATAAGAGTCAAAGGGAGCAGAAGCTGCCCTATAACCCACCTCAACTCAGATCCATTACAAATGAATCCATTCAGCAAGTAGGGAGGCCCAAATAATTTCCTAGATGCTTAGAAGTTTTTGGAGGGGGTTCTGACAAGTGTGTGTCTTCCCAGGGCAGTTCTGCAATCCACGTTACCTGGGCAGCAAAGCAAGTGCCAAAGGAAACTAGCTAAAGACATGAAGAACGTGACTAAACCTGCCCTGCTGCCCTGGGGAACTAGTGCCAGGCTGGCTGTGATCACCATGCCTTTACTCACTGAGGCTCTTACTAAATCCTTGTGCTACATAAGAGACAAGCATCTTAGTTGAGGTGCTCTCCCACATAGCTGCTTGGTTCCTCTAGTCCTGCCTGTTAAAACCACGTGGAGGCACTGAAGTGCTGCCCTAGGACTGTGGTGTGCAGCACGGGGGGATCCCCTACCAACACCTGAAGGGTGTCCAGGTCATAGTCGATCACCCGAATCCCAGGGTTGTTGGCTCCATTGTTCACTCCAGGCAATGTTGTTTTCCAGGGTGTCACTCCAGGCGCCAGGAACATGACATTGATTGGAGAACCTGAACAGAAGGGCAAAACAACCCACAAATGGGAGACCTTGGGTTGTGCCATACACACCCTAACACTGCAGTGAGTACCCTGCTGCAAACAGCAGCTCTGTCAGCAGCCCCAGTCACACCACCACATACACAAAGATCAGCACATGGAATGGCAGCAGGGAATGGCACCAGGAATGGTACCTCTGAACATGGGACTGCTGCAGCTGAGAGCTTTCCTCTGCTGCCAAAGACACCTGCAGTGAGGGCTGAGGTGGAAGAGAACCACATTGAGCAAAGGAGACCAGAGCAGGACCTGTAACCCCAACATAGACTCATAACTAAACCCTTATGTCCTGGCTGCTGTCCAAACCCCATCAATAGGGAGAAGTTACAAGGCACTGAGGGGAAATGACAAAATCTGCTCCTCCCTGTCTGGAGGGGGGCTGGAGGTGGAGATCAAAACCACTATTGTCCCTTGTTGAGCAAAGCAGTTCACAAGCCTTTTCTGGCTTCTCAGCTGCATTCAGCCTAACAGCCACTGAAAACTCCAACCAGAACCAGTACCTGTGTCACTGTAAAACATCCGGAAGGTGTCCGTGTGGTGGTGCCCAAAGAATTGAGCAGCAATGACCCTGTGGTGCTTCTGCACCATTTGTAAGTATCGCTCATTAAAGCCACTCCGGAACCAGGCTTTGCCTCGCTTCTTCTCGAAGAAGCCAGGAGGGATGTGCCCCACGATGTACACCTACAAAGGCAAGAGCTGCACTGAATGCAAAACCCATGCATCCCACTGGCTTGTTGTGCTGGTACAGAGGGGAGAGCTGGAGCAGGATGAGCTTCCAGGCTGGGAGAAGCCCTCTAGAAAGGGGACAATGGTACTGATTTCTTTCAATACCATTTCATCTGCTCTAGAGGCATTGGTCAGGGTTTCCTCCAGCCACTGGAACTGCCCTGCAGGATCCTCCTCACCAGCTGTCTCATTATTCTGGTCATAGTACAGATTGGTGTTGAGGACAACCACTCGCCCCCTCGTCCTTGGGCCAGGCAGCTTCTCGCTGTAGAAGCCTCCTGAAAAATGCAAGCAAGAGGGCAAGAGCTGGAGCTCTGGTCATGCTGCTTGCTGTGAGCCCAGACCCCTTTGTTTCCATCCCTCTCAGCTCTCCTTGGCAATAGCCACAGCAGAATCACCATCCAGACACAGGGCCAGCAGTGCTGTGACCACTCCAGGATGGGGATTTGGAGCAACTCTTCCCCCTTCGTGTGCATCTTGTCATGTCGATGCTCCTCGAGGTGAAGGGAGACCCAGCACAGGGACAGTGTGCAGCAGCAGGAGCTGGGCAGCTCAGGAAGCCACAGTGCTGCCAACACCAGCAGCTTGCCTTGGAGATCACTGCTCTTCCCCCTGCATCCTCTGGAGGGACACCTGCCGGTAACTTGAGATAATGAGTCCTTGCTAAAGCACGCATTTATTTTCCCTCAAGCAGGAGAACTCGGTGCCAGAAATGAGCGTAAAATTTGACCCTTCCTCTGCAAATACTCTATAAATACTATTACTCTGAGCACAGAAGCAGGGAAAACCATTCATGGTGTTCTCCTAACTATCCCTACCCCTGAGTGCTCTCAACATCAGTTATTGGTACCAAACCTGCTCTGAAGAGAGGAATGGAAGCGTTGTTCAGCCAGGGACGCCACAGTTCAGCTGTTTGGTTGTAGATCCTGTGGTCCTTCCCTGGAAACTGGTTCTTGGGATGGAAGTCATGATTGCCCATCGCCGCATAGACTTTAGTATCTAGAGACAGAGAAAAGGAGGTGCAGAGGAATCCGTGCTTGCTTCAGAGTTCCTCAGCACTAAAGCTCTCCGAGGTACTCACAGGCTTGGAAAGCACAACCTGATTTGAGAGCTTTGCAAACAACCACCCGGTTGCATTGTCTGCAAAGACCATCCCTCCTTGGGACAAGCCACCCCAGAGCTACGGCTTTGCAGGTGAATCCCTGTGTTCTCCCCACCAATAATGCTCCTTGCCCCACTGCTGACATGGATTAAGCTCAAAGAAATCGTGCAGCCTTTTCTGACCCAATGACAAATGACAGAAGTGTTCCTTTTCCTCTTTTCTGAGTTAACCTGAATCACTGACGCCTCAATTCAGACACACCTCATGCCACCCAGCAACTGGGAAGAGAACAAACAAGTCCCAACAACCACAGCCCTTCCATGCCTTTCCCCTTCCCAGTTCTGCCATTTCTCCACTCTGGTAAGCTCTTTCTGTGAGACTGTACCCCTCTGCTCTTCTCATCCCATCAAATCCCACCTGGAAATGTCTCTCTTATAAGAGAAGTCAGATTCTCTATTATGTGCAGAACCTTTTCTTCTCCGAGCTTCTCATTGGGCACGTGAGGAGTATCATCCCTAGAAGAACAAAAGCACAGTCACTGTCTGTGACTAACAGGGCATAAGCCTCATGTGATGAGCCAGGCAAACTTGCTTACTTCTCTTTGTGCCTCCTAGAAAATAAAGGTTAATAGTTGAAGTTTTTTTGGGGCAGGAACCAGCACCATAAGGACTGGCCAAGGCGCTGGAGCCTGTTTCCAAGGAGTTATTCAAAGTGAAAACAGGCTCCATGTTATTTTACCTTGACAGCCCCATACACAAGCATAGGAAGCGGAGGCTCACTCTGCCTTGGTGCTCTTAACAGACACTAAAGCTGGCAAGAAATAATGCAAGAAACAGCATTTTGTAATCTCAGGTCAGCACCTGATTGGCAGTAGTGAAGCAAAGCTGCTTACACAGCAGTTTGAACAGCAGAACACCAACAATATTCAACTGAACCAAGGGAATGCCTCCAGTGAGGCAGTGATCAAGGTCTGCCTCACAGCCTGTCTTCTCTCCAATATGCTTAAGGCACCTGCAGAAGGCACTGGGCTGTGAACAAGCCCATCAAATGATGTCAAACAACAGGGGGAAATAGTCTGAAGGAAAAAGCAGACTCAACATAAGGTCCTAAGGATCCATAACTACTTCTAAGTGTGAATGAGCACCTGCAGAGGCAGAAAACACAGGGTCAGGCAACAGCCCTGCAAACTGGGACTGGAGGTGACAGCAGATTACAGGCTGATGTTGTGCGTGCTCCATTGCTGGCAGTGTTCATGGTCGGGTTGGACAGAGCCTTGGGTGCCATGGTTTAGTGGGAGGTGTCCCTGCCCATGGCAGGGGGTTGGAACTGGGTGATCTTAAGGTCCTTTCCAACCCAAACTGTTCTATGATTCTATGATGTTGCATCGTCAGAGGAAAAGCAAACGTTACAAGAGAGCAGACAGCCCCACAATAACCGTGCAAAATAAAGCTGTTACTGCCTGCAAGTGCTGCTGAGGCCTCCTGCGGAACAGGGCACCCACTTCTGGAGACCACACTAGGAGAAAACGTGAGGGTCCTCATACTTGTAAAGCAAACCAGCCCCTCGCTCAGCCAAGTCCTCGGGTGCCCCCGTGGAGCTGCTGGGGCTGCCGGGCACAGGACCCCCTCCCGTCCCGTCCCGTCCTCACCCTGTCCACAGCACGAAGTCCGGGCTCCGCAGGAGGCTCCTCATAGCTCGCACCGCGGACGCGAGCAGGCTCCAGGGCGCATCGCACAGGTAACTGCCCCAGGGCCCGGCCCCGGGCCCGGCGCGGGAGCCGCCCGAGGGGCACACCTGCCCGGTGCCCGCCGCCGGGTCGTACTCGGGGTCCCAATGGAGGTCGGTGATGTGCCAGAACCGCCCTGCGGCCGCCGGGACACACCGAGGCTCAGCGGGGAGCGGGGGGCTGCCCGCGAGCACCGCTCGGGACCCCCGGCCCGGCCTCTCCTTACCTGAGAGAGCGGCGGCCATCGGGCAGAGCAGCAGGAGCGCGACGGGACGCATGGCCGGGGCCGATGCGGAGCGGGGGCGATGCGGAGCGGGGGCGATGCGGAGCGGGGCCGATCCGGCTCTGTCCCGCCCCGCCGGCCCGCAGCTCCCTCCCCTCAGCGCGGCCGGGCAGCGCCCGCACTCAAGATGGCGCCGGCCGCTTCCCAGCGGCCTCCCGCTATTGGAGGGAACCGGAAGACGGAGCGCTGCGATTGGTTGGGGGCAGCGGAGCGGGACCCGCACGCTGGGCGGGCCCCGGCGGTGCGCGGGACGGCAGTGGAGCCGCCGCCATGTGGAGTGGGCACGGTACGGAACGGGAACGGTGCGGAGCGGGCACGGTGCAGAGGGGGCACGGTGCGGAGGGGCGGCCGAGGAGGGACTTGGCCTTGGCGGGGAATGGGCCGGGGCAGCGCGGGGAGACGGGGGGGGAGGTCCAAGGCCACCGCGTCCCGTGATGGCGGCGGGGATGCGGTGTCAGCGCTGCTCCTTCACGCACTCCTTTCCCCCCCTCAGGTACCTTCGACAGCGGGTATGGCAACGCGGGAGCAGCGAGGCCCGCGGGCGGCTTCACCTCTTCCGCCGGTGGCTTCAGCTCCCCCGCCGGCACCCAGGCGGAGAAGAAGCAGGTAGGCCGGGGCCGGGCGGCGGGGCCGGGGGCGCGGGGTCCCGCTGGCACTGACGGCCCCGCCGCCCCTTGCAGAGGCTCCGCTCGCAGAACATCGTGCCCTGCACCGTGTCGCAGCTGCTGGCGGCAGAGCAGATCGAGGAGAACTTCCGCATCGGAGAGGTGGACATCGCCCAGGTGAGCCCCGCGGAGGACGGGCGGGCGGGCAGAGGGGCCCCCGGGGCTCCCCGGGTGAACAAAGGGCCCTGCTCCGCCGCAGGTCACCATCGTGGGGATCATCCGGCATGCGGAGAAAGCACCGACCAACATCCTGTACAAGGTGGACGACATGACAGCAGCCCCGATGGATGTCAGGCAGTGGGTTGACACTGATGTAAGTCGCAGATGTGTTACAAATGCGCTTCTAAAAGCGTTCGGGAGCAGTGAAGGGAGGGAAGCTATGGGGTAAGGATGTCCCAGGGGACCTGTAGGGATCATCGTGTCAGATTGCCTGCTCTCCCAGGGCATTTAATCAACAAGATGTGGCTTTTTCTGAAGTGCTTTTGGGGTAACGTGTCTCTGAAAGCCACGGGTGTAGCAGAGGTCACTGGTGCTGTAGGTGACTTGTCTGTTTAGTAATTCACGTGTGATTCTGTGTTGGATGACTCTGTATAACTTCTTGGAGTGTAGCAGCTGAACTGAGAGATGTGTGCTCAGGACTCCTGTGGAAATACAAAGAGAGCAAAAGGAGATTTCCATAGAACCGTGGAACGTTTTGGGTTGGAAGGGGCTTTAAAGTGCATCCAGTCCAAGCCATGGGCAGGACACCTTCAAGGACAGCTGCCTTTGACTGCTGTCTCATGTATGGTGCGCTCCAATGAACAAGTCTCGTGTTCTCTTTTATTTATGGTCATGTTTATCTAACTGCTCTGCCTGGACATGCTGTTTGTGTTTGCTTGAGATAAGCCTCCTTTCCTAAGCCATCTATGAGGAAGTGTAACTATGAATGACAAACCCCTTCCTTTCTGCTTTTCCTCTGTCAGGAGGCAGGTAGTGAGAACGTGGTGGTACCTCCAGGAACTTACGTAAAAGTTGCTGGGCATCTTCGGTCTTTCCAGGTAAGATCCGTGTCTGGGTACCCAGATCCTGAGGCTGGAGCAGTGGCATGAGGACTGATGATCTGGCTCAGTGTCAGTGAGCTTCCTTTAGAACATCCACTTAATTGTGGTCTTTGCTCATCCTCCTCATTGCACTCCAATGAACCAGTAGTTTGTTCTCCTTTGCGTATGGCTATGTTTAGGCCACTGCTGTTACATGCCATCTGTGTTTGTCTCTAGCACCACCATCCCTGTTCCGGCGCTTTCCTGCTGCCGTGGTGTTAATTTTTGTGCTTTGTCTTTTTTCCTCCCTGGAAGAATAAGAAAAGTTTGGTGGCGTTTAAGATCATGCCTCTGGAAAACATGAACGAGTTCACCACACACATGGTAGAGATTGTCCATGCACATATGATCCTCAGGAGAAACCTTATGGTATGTACTTGAAGATCCTCCTTTGCTCTTGGCGCTGACTGGGTCACTGGTTATCTCCCAGAGAGAGGCACCTCTGGGTTTGTTGGGGAAGTTGTGGACCACTTGTGGGCCTGGAATGCTTGAAGCTGGTGGAGCAGTGAAGGTGTAACAGGAATCCTGGCTCCAGTGGAGGGAGGTTGTGTTGCAGCCTGTTTCCAGTGGTTCCTTTGGGAATCTATTTGTAATTACTGAAGTAACAGCGAGTCTCTTACAGTCTCACCACAGCAGTTTTACTCTTGTATTTCAGTCCGCATCAAAAGCCCCTCAGTCCTTCAGCACTGGGATGAGTGACATGGGGGGCTATGGAGGAGGTGGAAGCCTGCCAGTGAATGGGCTCACAGTGCACCAGACTCAGGTAGGTGCCAGCAGCTCGGTGGTGGAGGCTGCTGCAGTGATGGAGGACAAAGCTCAGTGACTCTTTGAAGCTGGATGGTTCTTCCCCAGCCTTGTTCTCCAACCACGATAGAGAAGCTCAGCTGTGTGCTAATGGTGGTTCTTGCTTTTCCAGGTGCTGAACTTGATTAAAAGCTGCCCTGTCCCAGAAGGTATGAGTCTTCAAGAGCTGAAGGTTCAGCTCCACAACATGAGCATGTCAACCATCAAGTAAGTCTATAGAAACAAAGGATGTTCAGGAAATCCAGGCAGTCCTTCCTGGAATCAAGTCAAAGGAGGCAGGGAGGGAAATAGTGAGCAAGCCCTGCTCCTTACCTGTGGAACAGCACTGGCAATTTCTCATGTTCCTAGTAGGATGAGCCAATGGCACTTGAAGGGGTGATGAAGTGCTTTGCTTCCTGTTTCCAGTGACAGTTCAGTAGCAAACTAACAGTAGGTTCAGTGTCTCAGCAGTAGTTTCACCTGTTCAAGGCCTACCTTACTCTGCACACTGCTCAGTGCTTGAGAAGAGACTGTTCCTGTTCTCCTTTGCTGTCTCTTAGAACTTCCTCCTGAGGCTTAGGAAACTAGTAGATAATGTCCATTATCTTTCTGTGCTCTGTCCCCTTTGAAGCATGGATGTAAGAGAGTGGTAGCATTCCCCTCTGTGGCAGCCAAAGTCCAAGAGGTGCTTGGGGGGCATGTTGCCATAGCATTGGAGAAGTGCCCTGGACCTGCTGGGTGGTGGAGCAGCACTTGGACTGCTCACAACACATAGGCACTGAGAACAACCTTGGCAGATGCCAGAAGGGAGCAGTGGGGATGTGAAATCCTTGAGAGAAGGGGGTTGATAAGAGCAAGTCAGCAACTGTTGGGTTGTTTTTTTCCTCCAAGGCAAGCTGTTGAATTCCTTAGCAGCGAGGGACACATCTACTCCACTGTGGATGATGATCACTACAAGTCAACAGACGCTGAGTGAAGCAACTTCCAGCTGGATTTAGTTCTAAGCAGATGCTTGTCTATGTTTCAAGTTATCCTGCTGAGCTTTCCAACATGGAAGGTGGTCTTTGCCCTTTCTAGCCTCTGAAAGTCCCAGTTATTGTGAGCACCTCCTCCATGGAATTAAAGGACAAGCAGAACGTATAGGATTCTAAATGGAGTCAGTTATATACTGTGACTGAAAGCATGGACAGATATGGGAAGACTGAACTCCAAGCTTCAGAGCCTTGGGTTTGTGTTTGACTCCTTAGAGGATGCCTGTGTTAGAAAGAACGTCTTTTAAATCTTGTCCTGTCTTTTGTTTCTAGAGCTGTTTTTCCTGACACAGCTTTCATTCCATTTCCTTCATGGAGTGCATAGCCCAGAGCAGGATTCCAGTGATGTACAGTAGTCATAATTAGATTTTTCACTCGTTTGCTTTATGCATTTAAATCTCTCTTTTGTCCTATGGAGTGATCTGGTTACTAGAGCTTTTAGAACGTCTCCAGTAAACTTCTGACTTGGGTAGCCTTGTCTGCATGTGGCTCCGGAGGCTTTTCTGCCCTAAAGAACACTGTCTGCTGTGACAGAACCTACCCACATGGGTACAACCCAGCTCCTGCTTTCAGAGTTTCTTTACCTAGAGTTCTTTTTTCCTTAGCTTTTAAAGTAAATGGCTTTAAAAATAAATGTCTGGACAAATTATTTCTTAGTGAAGAAAGCTACACTTCCCAGTGTTACAGATAGAGCTGGGATCATTTCTGCCACCAGAGGCACTTTAGCTGAAAGTCAGATTAACTGCAGTATGTGGAATGGGTTTTTCTTTATCTCTGAAGCATAACTTTAAGTCAGGAGCCAGCAGGGTTCTTGCTGATGGTGTGTGGCAGTGGAGATAACAGGGTGCACAGAGAAGCTGTGGCTGCCCCATCCCTGGCAGTGCTCAAAGCCGGATTGGATGGGAGTTGAGTCAAGTTGGAATGAATGAGCTCCTCTCTACAGCACTGGGATTCTGCCCTAGGCGCTGAGTGGGGAATAACTGAAAAATCAAAGCTCTCCACTGGGAGAGGGGGAAACCCCAACAGTTTGATTTGAAGTGAAACCTATGGTTTATTTTGCAGCTCTGATTGGAAAGGAGCACTGTATATGATGCAGGAATGACGCCCCTGCCTGCTTGTGGTATAAAGCTCTCCCCTATCAGGCACAGCTACAGACTGGGCAGAGAAGAGATTCAGAGCAGCTCAAGAAGGACCTGGGGGTGTTGGTTGATGACAACATGAACATGAGCTGGCAGTGCGCTCACAGCCCAAAAAGCCAACCATGTCCTGGGCTGCATCAAAAGGAGCATGGAAGTGATCCTGCCCCTCTACTCTGCTCTATGAGACCTCACTTAGAGTGTTGTGTGCAGTTCTGGTGTCCTCAACATCTAAAGGGCAAGGAACTGTTGGAACAAGTGCAGAGGAGGCCTCGAGGGTGATCAGGGACTGGAGCACCTCCTGTATGGAGATAGGATGAGAAAGTTGGGGCTGTTCAGCCTGGAGAAGGCTGCATGGAGATCTCAGAGCAGCCTTCCAGTATCTGAAGGGAGCCTATAGGGATGCTGGGGAGGGACTCTTCATGAGGGACTGTACTGA
>JASSUY010008155.1:0-10591 GCA_032466535.1 Forpus xanthops | reverse complement strand
CCTGCCCCTGGCAGGGGGGTTGGAACTAGATGATCTTAAGGTCCTTTCCAACCTTAACTATTCTATGATTCTATGATCTTCTCAGATGACAAAATGCCTCATGTTCCTAGTCGGCCTAGCACACAGGGCTGTCCAAGGTGCACGCAAAGAAGATGGAAAACAGCAGGCTTAGGAAAGTCCTGCAAAACTGGCAGGGTGGTCACTCTGCACCACTCTTCAGTCAGATACGCTGCCTTTTCTAACAGTTTCTTCATCAGCATTTGACCATCCCGTTGTCATGCATTTTAAAACTTACTGCTGTTGAAAGTTTTGGGTGGTGGTAGAAATATTGGGTCCCTGTGTATCCTCCTTTGCCACAGTGAACACAGCTGTTCCTGCTGCTGTGCAAGGCTGGGAGAATTTCAGAACATTATCTGTGTGGGTAGTGTCTGTGTTTGTTGGCATGCAGGAGGCTCTCGAGAGGTCAAGGCTGCTTTTAACTGTGGTATCTCTGTGGGGATGTGCTGCATTAACGTGCTTCAGAGTGTGCAAGTCCTGGTATGTGTATGCAATGGTTTCTGAGTAGCCTGTGTGTAAATGCTTTATTTTGCAGTTTCAGTTCCAGTTGTTTTGTTTTTAAGATTGTTCTCCACACATTGAGATGTTCCTGGCATGTAGCATCTCTCCGGCAGTGTTCTTGAGTTGCATTTTGTGTAAGTGCTGACATTGCGAAAAGCCATTTCTCAGATAGACAGTAGTAGCATTGCATGGGAATGTGAAGGTATCTTGATTGTCTCCTGGATTGCACTGCACTGCCATTATTGCTTTGTGAGTCTGATGCATTAGCCTTGGTCAAGTATTTTATTTCTCTAATGCAAAATAATGTTATATAAATGGTGATATAGAATTATAAAAGACAGAAGTGTCTCTGTGGTTTATTTTACTTGGCAATAAGCTTAATTTTAACTAGTTTATTAGCATTTCAGTACTAGTGTCACACAACAGGGAGTTGCAGAAATTTCATCAAAAGAATTTAATTATAACCAATTCGTTGTGGCTTCTTTTCAGCAAAGCATTTAGGCATAGGTTTAAATTTTTCTCTCTTCAGCAGCTAACTTAAGTGCATGCTTAAATCTATGTGACTGACTTAATAATACACTGAAGTCTTGTCAGAGTTGATATGCGCCTTTTGTGTCTTTCCCTTAAAGGAAAGGGAAGTGCTAATGACAGTGAAAAATTCTGGAGATGGCAAAGATCCATCGCATCTTTCACTCCATAGGGAATTCAGTGAAAAATAAAGAATGTATACTTTACAGCATTATTGGTTATTTTTTTGTACTTCTTTTGATCAACTTTCTGTTTAGTATCCTGAACTCCAACACATCAATTTGACCTTTTTTTAGGCAAGAGGAGGTGAGGAGATGGAATTTATTTGCCAGTGTGGCTGAAAAAAAGCACACACACCAAAGGAAATCCCAATACTTTCATTAATTCATTTGTCAAAAGAGGATTCCATTGAAAGTGCACCTCCAAAATGCTATTAAAAGGCTTGTTAAAGGATAGCATAGTATTGATGAAAAGAGTTAAGTGCATGCTCAGAAATAGGTGTTATTTAGGAATGGTAACTGCAGATAAAATACATTAGGGCTTCCCATTGAGAACTCTTGATCACTGATTGATCAAGGCCTAATTGATTCCTTGAATTAAGTGTTA
The DNA here is from genome assembly GCA_032466535.1 of Forpus xanthops. Lineage (NCBI taxonomy): Eukaryota > Metazoa > Chordata > Aves > Psittaciformes > Psittacidae > Forpus > Forpus xanthops. The sequence goes on along the minus strand of JASSUY010008155.1, from coordinate 8,899 downwards.
GCAGGGGAATGGTTGTGGGGAAAGCAAAATCAAAGTTTGCTAAATTAAGCTCATGCCTAACACAAAAACTCTTACTGAAGATGCGATGATGCTGTAGCCTCTCAGAACCTCGTGCTGCGTATCTTCCTGTTTTGGCTGAATTCAGAAATGAAGATGAATGTAAGTGTCGCATCCTAGTCAGTATGGACTTAATTTTTTTTTCCCTTTATATTGTCCTGCTACACAGTTTGGAATAGTGCCTTTTCTCAGGAGAAATACAGTTCTGACCTGTAACCTGGCTGTCTGGGTGATCAATTAATCTATGCAGATCTGGGAATTAAACACAGCTGCTGCTGCCATTATGCCTGTTTTAAAGCCAGCCAGATGTGTCTCTTATTACTTTACATGATTAAATTCATCGGAGTGTCTCCTGATAAATATTAGGCAATGTATTAGCCCACAAAAGAAAGAGATATATCTGGGCTTCCTTCTTGCTGGTTGTAATCCCTGATTACAGATTAACTGACAATCTTAGGAGCATGTTAGACTGTATCTTTTTTCTGGGAGCATTTTTACAATGAGATTATATGTTTCTCATGCTCATACCTTAAATTTCTGGTTTTGTAGTAGAAGAAATATGTGTGGTACAGGTCTTCAGTCAGCTTCTCTGAAGGAACACTCTAGAACGAACTAATAGTGGTTAGTAAATACATTGCAGAGCATGCTTTTTTTGTCTGGGTATTTTAAAGATTTTGCAAGTGTTGAGTAAGTAGTTCACCTCTGCTTTTGCTGAGTGGGAGAAGTGATGTTGAAAGCTAAATCCTGAAGGTGCAGTGTCTCCTGAGAAATACTTTGTACTCTCACCTCTGGATGAATGTAAGGACCTTACTATTCCAGAGGACAAGTTTTTATGTGACTTACCTGTGATCAAACGAGAAGTTATTTCAACATCTGGCTGGATCAGGAACTAAATGAATGTTCATGCTCATTGGTGCTAGAACTCCAGTGACCAGCACTGCTTTACATACCTCTGATCAACACTAGTTTTGGCTGGTGACTGAGCCCCAGTTTTGTATGTTTTAACTAACTGCTGGTACACTTTTTATACAATTTTATTTGAAAAGGGGAAGAATAACAGAAAGAGAAAAGAATGTTTTAGGATGTCGATAAGATAAATAAGGCAGCTTTAGACATTTAAATACAAGCAACATCAAATGCAGAGGAATGACTGAGGTAATATATTGAAGCGGCACATATTTTATTCATGCTACAAACATTTTTGGTGTGTCACAACGTATTTCAGACAACATTAGAAAATGGCAGTAAACTAAATGGTTAACATTTTTTACATATACAAAAAGAGAAAGGAAGATTACTTTTTGTGTTACCAAACTGCAGGAAGGCCAGTAGCATACAGTCCTTTTCTTGGATTTGTTGGATGCAGTTGAAGAATAAAATGGTGGGTACACCACTTTATTAAGTATAATTTACAGCTGGAGTTCTTTCAACTCCTTCCTTTTATTTAACTCAGCAACAGTATACACAGAATGACTCCTAGTTGAAATGAGGAAAGACAGATCTGTTGATTACTAGTGCTAGATTCTCTTAGGGTGGAGTGTGTTGACTTGAAGGCCATAGATATTGAGGTGCTTTATATTACCCAAACTCTATAGTATGTATAAGGCATCCACTTTATGGCATAGCTCCTCACTGTACTGCTAAATGGTGTTGTCTCTGCAGCTGGTAATTGTGGGTTGAATCCTTGCTGTGAAATTCAGGTGTAGGAAGGAGGTGCAAGTGTTCTAGACACAAATATATTTTGAAATATAGTCCAAAACTTAAAAAAACCAGCATAATCAATGGCAGACACCAATCTGTGGTAAGCTATATCTGCTTCCTATTTTGCTGTCTGTGCCAGTAAACCAGCAACCAGGTATAAATAATAATCTCTAATATGGACTAATTATCTTAGTTATTTGGGATTTTGAACTCTGAATCTTTTTACAAATGAGCACCAAAATCAGTGATTGACTAGACAATAGGAAATGGCCGACCTGGAAGAGAGAAGTAGATTTTTTGTAAATGGATATATTTTAATAGGAAGCAGAGAGAGAACTTTGTTAGAATTTCTAAGTGCACGCATTTCCTGCTTGATGCTTTCAGTGCCTCTGATAATTTGGAAGGTGCTGGTATAACACAATTTGGCTGCAGTGTCTTGGCATTAGCAGTGAATGAGGCATGTACAAAATTTGTTTTAAGCATGGCACAATCTTAATTCGCTTTGTTGTACTGCATTTATTCTCTGTATCCTCTCTATGCCATTAAATTGCGGGGGAAGGCACCCTTAAGAAGAACAGAAAATTCTTTTATAGGTTCAGTTCTTTCTTGTTGAAACCCATTCATCTACTTGCATTCCCCTTCCTGCCACTAATTGTCTTTGATACAATTTCTTAATTAGTTTTTTCAGTGATAATTATTGAATTATTATATGAAAATCTATGTTTTGACTTCCTTTTTTGCTCCATTTTTCACTTTACTGCTGTAAACCAACAATGCTGTTGCTCTGCCAGACATTCTTGCCATCTGCCCCTTACCACTCTGAGCCACAGGAAAATATAAAAATACATGTCATCATCTTCAACTGTGCTGATACTGCCTCTGTTGACAAAGTCCTAACCTCAGCATTTAGGAAACCTTTTCAGAGGTCACCTTGAAGGGGATATTGAAGTGCAAACTGAGATGAATGTTAAAAATTGGTGAATTATGTAAATGAAGCAAAATTGAAAAGATTCAGAGGATCATTTGAAGATATTTAAAACAACTAAAAAGTCTTTCTCTAGAGAATAATGGAAGTGGAAAATCACAAAGCATGTAAGAGAAAAAGACTTTGATTCTAAATCAGATGTATGCTAGATTTATCGCACAAGCCATTTAGTTATTCTTATGACAATTCAGGACCAAAGAAGTTCAAATAAGATTTGAATCAATCAAAATTACAGAACATATATTTAAAAGCTATGAAGAGAATCAACATTACTCTCTATACAACGTACGCACAAGAAAACATCCTGCAGATTTCTTTCAGGTCTGTGGTTATTTTTCAATGAATAGGGAATGCATTGTAGTTGGCAGAAAAGTAGCTGAATGCATTCAAACAAAGAGAGGCAATGTGTGTTTTTTCAAAGTCAGGTAGCTTGGGGGAAAAAAAATATTTTGGGGACTATGAAGAAAGCAGGAAGGGAATGTTTTGCATACCTTGAAATGTGTTGAAATTGGACTAGTATTGAAGTAAATGTCAGTGGAATGCCCTTGCTGCTGCTACCACCACTGGTGGCCATTCAGTGGCGAAGTGTGGTTTCCCATAGCTGGATTTTCTCAATGGAAACCTGGTTCATGCTGACTTAGACATTCATGTACATAATGCCTGTTGTTAACATAGGAAAGCAATGAGCAATGGGGATTGCTTTTCTGATTGTCTACCATAATTTCTCTTTCTTTCAATTCTATTCATTGTGTCAGTTTTCGTGTAAGAGTCAGTGAGAGACGATTAAGTGAGTAGAACTAGGGCACTGGAATGGCAGGATATCACAGTTTTGCCATATCTATTTTAAGCCTTTTAGGCGTTTGTTTGCATGACACCATATCAGGTGTCAGCACATAATGAATACATAAGTTACCACTCTCTGTATGATAAAATCCTGTCCTCAGTGAAGGCTGTGTGTTGTCTTCCATGGAGCCAAGCTATTATCCTTAATTTCAGGGTATTTGAAATCTCCTTCCCACTTACCTACATGATGATTCAAATAATGTTTGCTGGAGTGTATGAGGTAGTGTATTCCAGTGCTATAGGAGATTCCACTGCACGGCAAGTAAAACCATCCTTTGTAAATCCATTCTGACTACTCCCAATGATTTTATCCTCTACATGTTTGGAAATGGTTTCCAGGATTAGTTGCTCCATCACCTTCCCAGGGATTGAGGTGAGAATGACAGGCCTGTAGTTCCTGGATCTTCCTTATTGCCCATGTTGAAGACAGAAATGGTATTTGTTCTTTTCCATTGTTTGAGATCTTCTCACCATCCTCTGGTGGGACAGAGGGTTCCTCTCTTGGCTTGTATTGCCATTTTTCGTCCACTACTTTCAACCACTGTGCTAGCAGAAAACCAGTCCAAGTGCTGACTCTGTATATTCCAGAGCAGACAAAATATGTATTTACACTCCCATTTCAACTCTTTTTTCTCCTTCTTGGTACTAATTTGGGGTATCTGCTGCAGCTAGTCACCAGTTTTCACAAAAATTATGGGAATGGTTTGTATCTGAATGGTCTACCAACCATTTGACTTTTTTTTTTTTTTTTCTTTATAATTATTTAAAAACATATATTGGCAAAAATTTTCCAATGACAAAATGTTCCTACTGGTGCATGCCATAGGTTTGCAGTGATTTAACAAGAGGAGAATATTTGACTTAAAGGCAAATGTACGAGCTTTCTGTCAGTGATAATTACTGGAATGAGTGCTTTTTGAAGTAGCCTTTCACTGTCATTTATTTAAAATTACTTTTTCTTGAATACTTACTCTGAATTCCTGGAATGTGTTTGATACCAAACTGCTAAGGGGGCAGCAGGAAGACTTCATTACACATTGAGCTGGACTTCCTGAAGACTTAATGTTCCTTTTCCACATTCTCATTTTATTAGACTTTGTGACTGGGTATGGTTGGGTTTTTGTATTCAACTCATAAGATCAGCTAATGCTATGTAAAGTAAAATGGAGAATGTAGGGTTTTCTTCCGCATCTTTGGTGAGGCCATGCAGAGTCCATAGGAGTCAGATTCTGGTTTTCTTGGGCTTCTCACTCTGGATCCAGGGGTACCTCCTAGCATGCTCCTTATACACCATAGAACTGTTAACATTACTGTATAGCTCTTTGAGGTGATCCAGCTCTGAGATGAAAAACTACTCTCCTGCTTAATCTAGGAATACAAAGGCACCTTTCTAATTTAAAGTCCATTCCAGATACATTTTAAGCAATGTTCCACTCAAGTAGCTGGCCATTTGGAATAGACGTGTGCTGTGTGCCTGGAAGAGCTATAATCTTCCCTTTGAGGCTGGGATAACACTGTAGAGAGGCTTGTGGCACATCCTGGTATGAATTTTCCTGTTTGTGGTCTCTGCTATGTCCTGTTTAGCAAAAACCTGCTAAACAGTTTAGAGATGGACAAATGAATCCTTTCCACCTTTCCACATGTCTTTATAAAACATTTTTGTTGCAAATGAGCAACATGATATTTTAAATTACTGTTTCACTGACTGTGTTTATTTCTCGTCTCAGTAGGATGCCGTGCAGAGTTACAGCCTATAAGGGTCACTCAGTAAGTCCTGATGTATTCCACAGATTTTACACTTAGAGATTGTACATCTCATTAATCTCCCTTCCCCCTTTTTAATAGCATATTAAATTTGAGGATCCCAATATAATTCTCTCAATCCATGTGAACCTTTCTAGAGGTTAGTTTATTAGAGAATGGTTAAGGAGTCTGTTCTGTAGAGATTTCTTTGAAAACTGGCATTTTGGGGACTAAAACAAAGCTGATGAGGGTGTAAAATGCACTGCTGGAAGCATGTCTCCTCAGTCACAGAATTATTCTCTTTCTTCTCAAAGACTCTCTGCCTCATTCAGCTTAACATCATGACTCCACAATTTAAATAGTGTGAATTAAGAGGATCAAGTTTCTGGTCTCTGAAAGCTTGTAATACCCTGATTACTCTAACCTTTCAAGAGAAGAGGACATTGAGATGTCCCTGCATCAATTCTGGCTTGCCAATCACTTCACCTTCTATCCTTGAAATAATTATCCAGTGGGAATTTTAGGTTGCACACTGACAGCTCATGTTCTGATTGAACAGAGTTAAATGAAGTTGGGAAGAATCTGACACTTGTTACAGAGGTTGTTCTTATGTAGCTTCTAAGTGCTCTTTAAGTGGTGGTCGTGGAATCTGATAAAAAAATTAATGCTAAAGGAAAATGCAGTTTAACAGACAGTTAACTACATCCTGCATAATAAAAATGAGGTTTTAAGGTAAGGATTTGGACGTCTCTCTCTTGTTGACACACTTTAGATAATTTAGAGAGGCTTGAATTTTGACACTTGAAAATTAGATCTGCCAGGGTCTGAAGTGGGGTGCCCTGAATCCCCTTTCACATCTGCGAGTCATCTCTGAGATAAAGTGATGCTGTACAGTGGTGACAGGTGGTTCAGTGCCTACCACAGCAACTGCATTTACAAGGAAAGAATTCCTTGGATAAGAATGAATCTTAACATTCCATTTTTTGTGTCCTGTAACCACAGTGCTGAGCCTTTATTATTCTCTTTGGAATATGGTGGTGCATAGATGGTAACGATGCATTTCTACTAATAAGCACATAGGTTTGGATCACTTCCTTTCGGTTTATCAGGAGCCAGCAGCTCACCTGATCCTCCATTTTCGGCTGAAACAGAAGAATAAATTAAATAAGTCTTTCTCTCAGCAGATTTTTATGAAAGTGAGTGGGGAATAAAAGATGAATTGCATTTTGTAAAGTAGGAAATTAAATTGTTCTTCCACCCTGTATCTCAAAAATCCAGAAAAAGTTAGGAAATGTTCCTTGCTTTCTTAATGTATCAATATCCCTCCCCCTGTTTGGGCTGCTCAGAATGTTCAAGAAAGGCTGTAGGATTAGAGAACTGTGTCTGGGTGTGTCTTTTCCTGCATATAAAGCTATTTCTTGTAAGAAGTATATATGGCACCTGAAAGTGAATTGGTTGATTTGCAACAGGAGAAAAAACACCTAGACTGATCCTGCAGTGTTCTGCTGCTCCACCTCACCAACAGGGTCTTCCCATATGATTCTTCCTGTTTTGAATCTCTAGTCAACAACTCTGGGCAGCAGGATTAGGTAGAGGGAAAGCAAAGGTTTTAGGCTGCCACTTTTTTCTGGGAGAGCACAGGTTGCTTCAACCTTCCCACATCATGCCTGGATTGAAGATTGGTGTTGCAGATGAAGGAATGGAGTAAGGGACTATACTTTTTGCAGGAGATTAATATGAAACTGATTGGTCCCTGAGCTGTGAGTAATGTTTATTAGTAAACATTTTGCCAATTGCAGAAGAAATAGCTGTTCAGGATTCTCTTGGCAGCATTTGTTCTCTGATGTCCCTCTGTTGTTAAGGAATGAAGTTCGATAGCACAAGTAATTTAATGCAATTAAAAGCTAGCCCCAGTGAAAGGAGTAATGAGGGAGATTCTTTACTTATTCTTCATTAGTCCTGAGCAGGCTTGCTCATGAATCCTGTAACCTTGGCAGCAAGAGAACCTCCTTTTGCTTTGCTATCTGCAAGGAAATGAATTACACAAGCATAGAAATTCATGAACGCTGAATACTGCAATTAATTTTGTTAAAGCCTCTTTATATATTTAGTTTTGAAAGAGGAAGGAAGGAGAAGCTTATCACTAGCTATGAGTCTAAAGCCACAAATCTTGCACAGCTTTCAGTTTAAGATAAAAATAAATCTATAAGGAATCCAAGAATCCTTTGTTTATTTTATATATTGTAAGAATGAGAAATGATGAAGGCAGTAATATAAAGTAGTGTTAACATCACAATCTCTTCACTGAATTCATTAACATGGAAAAAACACATTAATAGCTTTTTTTATTGCTAGTCTGAAAACTTTATAATGGCATTTATTGCAATGGAACTGAAATGTGAATGGCAGAACTTTATAAATCTCAGCTCGCACATGGTGGCTTAAACAGTGTCTGAAAATGTTAGTGGGATTTTTGGGTTGGTTTTTGTTGTTGTTGCTGTTTGTTTTTTTTTATTTTTAAGTCTGGAGTTTTTTCCCATTTAATCTTGCTTTTGCACTTACTAAGGAGGTAATCATATTGCAAAGCAGCTGCATGTAAAGCTGGATGTATTGGATGTGGAAATTTTCTCTCCTTATGGCCAATACAGGTGCAAGTAAGTGTTTCATCAGCACACCCATTAAGTTCCCAGTGGTAAATTTAGCCACAAGCATTCAAGAGATGCTTACTTTGCATTTAATTTAGATCTAAAAAAAAAGACATAGCAGCTTGCTTTAAAAAGCATTACATTCAGTTTATTTAATATTCTTATATATTCTTATTCATTATGTGTATATAAAAAATAAATGAAAAAGTTACAGCAATACACAGCTCAATGTGATGAGGGTAGTTGTCCTAAAATAGATACAATCTGGCTTAGCCACCAGCCAGTCATTTCATGAACTCTGTTTGACTGAATTTAGAAGTAACCTCACTGAAGTCAGAGCTTCTCACAAACAGAGCAATCCCTTTATCTTCTCTCTTTAAGTTGCACCAAATTTTCCTCTTTTTTCGTGCTGCTGCATAGTGCTAGCACTGTAGGGAGTTGTGGTACTTTTTTATCCTTTTCTCATTCTTTCTTGTGGGCAATATCAATCAACTTGCAAATTACAGCATGCTCACATCTGATTGCAGTGGAGGTTTCTTTACCAAGTATTTACAGGCTTAATTTAGTGTTAACTCTTGCTGTGGCACAGCCTCAGTCTGCCTTTAGGTAAGAAGGTGCGGGACTTCTGCTAGTGCATCACCCACCTTTCCATGACAGCAGTGTTTTGCACTGCGTGGGGAGTTGTGTTTTGTTAGGGAGTTGCACTAAAAACATTTAATATGTGAAATGTATTTTTTATCACATTTGCTCAAAATGGCCAGCCAGAAATCATAATCGCTGGACAAGGAAAATGATGGTACGATAGATAAAGCACAATAGATAAAACTGTTATCTGGAACATGTCAATGGCTGAGGTGAGTAGCTCAAGAGAGGACGCTTTCAACACCTGAGCAGGGGAAAGCCCTCAACTCAGGGCTGCGAGAGC
>JASSUY010008153.1:0-17476 GCA_032466535.1 Forpus xanthops | reverse complement strand
TCCTTTTTATGTTGAGAACACCAGAACTGCACACAATATTCCAAGTGAGGTCTCACAAGAGCAGAGTAGAGGGGCAGTATCACCTCATTCGACCTCAGGCTCCTTTTGATGCAGCCCAGGATGCGGTTGGCTTTCTGGTCTGCAAGCTCACACTGCCGGCTCATGTTCATTTTCTCATCGAAAAAGTAGTATGTAAAGTACAGACAGTTGTAGGAAGATGCATCAACTGGAAATCTCATCTAGACAAAACTGTTATAGACAGTGAATGCAGTAGAATATAAAAAGGCAGTAAATTTGTTATCAGTTGAAATCAAGATTGGATGGCTTTCTGAACTATAAACTGTAATTCAACCACAAGTTATTTGTTCAATAGAAGAATTATTGCTTGTCCTACATTGTGCAGGAAGTCAGAATTATTACTTCCCTTCCTGGCTTGGGAAATTATGAGACAAATCCTGGTCTGAAATCAACTTCTAAAACATCAGTGCACGCAGGATCTGAACTGACAAATCTATTTTTACAAAGAAAAATATTCCACATCATTTTTACTGGTGGCAAAATTCACAGACCTAACTGATCTGTAATTACTATGTCTTGTAATTTTCTATGAGACATATATATTTTTTTTTTGTTTATGTAAACATTTTTGTTCCTACTTAATCCCAAGAACAATTACTAATGGCAAATCTTATGCTATATTAATGTGATAGTAAAATAATGCATTCTGGAGTATGTACATAATGCAGAATAAAACACATGGTACTTCAGCAACTCCTTAGGTCAAATACCTGTGGGTGCAAAAGGGATTTATCTGTTTTAATTAAAATTGAATTATCTTTTTCTGAATTTTAAAGCTAGCCTAGAATAAAAATAGGAGGAGGATATGGTCACAGCTTTTCTTGTTGTCAGAGAGTCACAAAAGATGAAAACTCATCTGCTAGAAGGATGATTCACAGATTCAGTAGGCAGCTTTGATGGGAAACCAAGCTTTTGTCTAGTAGGAAGTGGATAAAAAGATACCATCTTTATTTTAAGAACTGTTTCTCACTTCGTGATTTCAGAGCATTCCTCAGTCAGACATTTAAGTTCCTCTTGGCCTTTTGTAATTTCTAAAATTCTCTGAATGATTTCTGCTACACTATTTTGGTTTTAATGACATGCATCTTTCAGAATACTGATGAGGACTCTGAAAAGCGCAATTTTTGCTTCTTTGTAAGAATATAAAGGTTAATATATTGCATCTTGCAAACCTCCAGGTTTTTTTTGACATTACATGCAGCCTTTTGAAAAGCATTTCCATTGTTGAATGGTCTCTCAGTATTTGTTTTACTCATCTCTATATCCAGGCATGCATATACTTGTCTTGTATGGCATTTGGTTGCCTCCACTTAGGATTGATTCTGACTTAACTGATGGTATATATGTATGTATATATCGTCCAAGATGAAGTCACACTAAAATCAGAGTTGGGCACAACTGTAGCTGGTTGTGATCAGTACTGAATTGAAGACATCTGTGTGGGATGAAGTATGCAGAAACGAATAACACCTTAATGTATGCTGCTTACTGTAAATGCTTATACATTTTATGGCAGTTGTTCCTGTGTATTTAAAAGCTTTGAATAAAAGAAGATGACTCTGTTTCTCAAAAAATGTTCCACACCAGCAGTTCTCATTGAAGACGGTGATGAAGCATAAATATAGAATGAGAAGCAACTTGTAGCCTTGAGACCAGAACAGACAGAATGAGCATTTCCAAGATGTCAGTGTATTCTTAATTTGATAGATGGGAATGTTGTATTGTGTTCTTTTGTGACAACAAGTCTCAAAAAGCAAGTTAAGTTCAGAAATGAGAAACATTTTCTGCAGACTCATGTTTTCTGAGACAAAGTGAAATGGGTTAAATTAATACATTGCTGGTCAGGTGGCAACTGAGAGGGAAAAGATGCATTGTAACTTACATGTATTTGGTGGATGCAGAAAGGGAGCAGAATTAAGTCCAGTAGTAGAATTATATCCAATATGTATGGATAATTTGAAGCAAGCAAATGAAACTCCGAGGATGAGGATTTAACTGAAACATAATAAAATTTCCTGACTGATGGGATGTTATGGATTTTAATTTTTTTTTTTCAGTGGAGATAAAAATCAAGTTTTTGAGACTCTATAGTTGTATTACATAGCATACTTTAGGAATGGAATATGTGATATGAAGGTTATATCTGCTTGGCAGAAGGGTGCAGGAGCCTTCAGGAACTTTCCCTCATTTCTGTAAAAAATACCACTCACTGTCAATGGAAAAGCTTCTTGCTTCAGTAGAGATTAGATTTTATTCTGTTTCTTACATGTTTATTAAACAGAAATAGCGTGATTTGTACTGTGCTTACATAGAAAAGTTTAAAATGAACCAAAGGTGGAGAGGCATGTTGTGAAACAGAGATAGAAGATGAAACTAATAGGAGCTCAACAGCCCTGGTCATTGATGGGCAAAAATTACAAGTCAGTTGGCAGAGAGGAAAGCAGGCAAATCAAGATGTTCCCTTATGCTGATAGAAATATGAAGAGAATACAATCCAGCATGAATTTTATTCAGATCGAGCCAAGCCATAACACCAGCCCTGAATGTGCTTGGATGCTACGGAAGTTTGAACCTGGGTCAACTCCAAACATGCCTCTGTCAGCTCCTTTAAGTTACAACAGTTTATTTTGTATGCAGGATCTTTCTTTTTTTTTTTTTTTTCTTTACTTTTCCAACCTTGGATCCACCCAAAAGCTCTGAGAAGTCTTAAAGTTTATAGCCTTTGGCTTGCATTGGCAATCAGAATGAGAAGTGAGTGCTATTAAATGCTATAGAGCTCTAGCTCTGGTGCTTAATGGTATTATACCCATGCCACAAACAGCAGTGAACAAACAGGTATAGCCTCTCCTTCTTTATGTTCTATTTACTTTACAGCATCCAAAGGGCAGCACATCTCTGTTGAATATCATACTTAGTCATTGTATTCATTCACTCTTCCATGTTGGAATTTACAGAGTGAACAAAGAAGAAGTCTTTTAGACTATACTAATTATGATTAAATTTGGTTTTTTTTGTTCTGCCAAGAAATAGTTCTCCTTAATTGTCTTTTGGAATTATATCGATTTCTTATAAAAATTGAAAACTCTCGTACACATTGTGGAAGAAGCTTTGTCAATAGAGCAAAACTGCTCATAGTGTAATACTACATGAACAGCTGTTTGCTACTTGTAACTTTGTGCCCTAGCTTTGACACTGTGCAAAATATTTTACAGTGAAAGAACCAGATTAATTATGATCTCCTACTAGTTTTGTTTCAGCATCTAACACTCTACAGAGCATCTAACATCTTGTCAGGTTTAAAATATTGGGGATTCTTTTTTTTTTATTATTGTGTTTTCCAACATATGTTTCTTACTTGATAGAAATATTGTGGAATCCCAGTTTTTCCAGAAATAGTTAAGTATCTCATGTCGTTGATATTAATAACGTGGATACAGTAATACTAATTATGGAATTAATTTTTCTTCTTTCTTTTCCTCCATGATTTGATCATCCAGAACAGTTGTCTTTCTGAATGTTTTCCCTTTTTGTTCACAATAGCTGTGAATTCAGTGGAGCTGTGTATGTTTAGAAGCATTTGCATAGTTAGATAGCAATTTAGTAATACTATTAGTTAAAAAAAAAAGAAAAAGCAAAAGAAGAATTGGTAATAAGTTCAATGTGCCAAGGAGATGTACTTTACAGCTCTGTCCTGGCAGAGTGAGTGGAATGGTGTTGTATGTCAGTTTGCTAAATCACTCTGAAATGTCATGTTGCTGTGATTTGCCAAATGGCCCTGCAGTCAGATTTTCTCTCCCCTTTTTCTGTAGCTCTGGGTCTACAGGGTGCAGGTCATTTAAAGTTTTTACATTGCACATGGTAGATATAATAATATTATACTCACATTTTTTTGTTGAAAACCAAGTGCAAAACCCATTCTTTTTTACTAAATATGTGGAATGAAAATATTCACTGCATTTTAAATAAGATGGCAAATGCTTTTTTTTAACAGAGCAATTGGTATTATAGTTAAGCAAAAATTACTGAAAAAAATCTTTTTAAGCACTGTTAGATTTGGTGTTCATTCTCTGATGTGGTTGTTTGGGTTTTTTTTGATATCCACAGGTTGTTCGGTGTCACTTCTCTTACGCAGACAAACTGCTCAAGCACTTGGATGATCATCAAAAATCAAGAGTTACATTGGTATCACCATGCTAATCCAATCTTACTGCTGGTGATGTACTACACCCTCGCAACTCTTATCCGCCTCTGGCTACAAGAGCCCATTGTAAGGGTAACTTCCTTCTCTTTTTTAGCACTAATAACTAATGACTATGAGACCAGCCAATGCAGAGACTTACTTAGAGAGGTGAAAATATTCAGGAAAGTTAAGGGAAATAGACAGCAAGCGCAAGCCGGTACCTTGAGTTTGGTCTTTTTGTAGAATTGTCATTCAGAGTTGTATCTTGCAGGGGTTATATGGATATTCTCAAAATCAGCAGAGCTATTTATGTAAGGAATACTAATGGCAGAGCATTAATGCTTACTCTGATATGGAAAGCCAGCATCCATGAAGTACTGCGGTGCTTTGAATGGAAGGCTAACACGCAGACTTGTCCAGCAGAACTGAAATAGGATACTTGGCTGGCACAGGATCCTGTAAAACAAGCCAGAGTTTTCCAATTTTATCACAGGTAGAGAAAAAAGATTCTTAAAACCTTTCCTTCTGAATCTGTGCACCCAAGTGAAAATCCCAATTTTCATGTAAAAGCAACAGAAAATGGAGTCAAGAAGTAAATTTTTACTTCTTCCAGTATCAGAGGAAATATAAGAATCCAAAGATACCTTAAAAGCTGAGAGTACAAAAAGAAATTTCCCTAACATTATTTATTTTTATTTTATTTTTATCTCAACATGAGTTTTAGAGTTCAGGTTTTGCAGCACTGTAAACTGCAATGAAAATACTCATGACTGAACTGTGAATTAATAGAGTTCATAGCAGCAAGTAAAAATGCTAAAGGTTTTCTTGTTTAAGGTCTTCATATTTTTTGTATAATGAATAATGTAACAGTTTAACTTTTGAAAAGGCAGACAAAATATGTCGCCTGTGAATTGATTTATCTGTTATTTGGGGTTTACATATATTGGGCTTCATAATAAGAGGTAAATTATGCCAGAATTGTCAGCCAGAGTTACTAAAAAAATCACATCTTAAGTTTCCAGAAATCTTAAGACTGGCTTTTGTAAAGTCCTAAGATTGTGATCCAGTGCCCTCTGGCATTAGGTTCTTTTGGGGTTTTTTTCCTGTTATTTTTTCTGCAGCTGCAGCAGCTGGAAACTTGCTTTTTTTCTTTCCTTAAGTGAAAATTGAGATTTCCAGATAATAATATGATTTTAGCATTGTGACTGTAACTAAAAATTAGCATCTCAAAAATCATGAGAACTACTCACAGAGGAGTAGGCACATGTGAAATGTAGTTACTGGGAGCTGTGTGATCTCAGCATCTCTGGAAATTCATTTCTAGTACCCAGGTTGTTTTCTTCAAACTTTAACCATCTTAAACTTCGGGCCTTGGTCGAAGTTAGGTACTGTGCTTTTTCCGTGAAGAGGAATGGGCCTGTCTATCTCAGGGCAGAGAATCCTGCAAGTTCCTCCAGGGACTACAGAGGACCTATAGTGGACTTGCCGCACTTCTTTCTTTCAGACTACTTGTGTTGTCTGAGATGGATATTCCCATAAGATACTAAAATCAGTCTCTGAGAACTGGAAACAAATCAAATGAGAGCTGCTTTGTAAGCAATTGAGCTAGACCGAGCAAGTATTAAAAAGGATTAATTTAGGCAAAGTTGTCTCTCAAATCCTGAACTACATGACAGACAATACAACGTCTTGGCACTTCCATGGGAACTTCAGATTCCCGAGGAATGATGCTTCACTCTAAAGATAAATGGACACTTAAAAAAGAGAATTTTGTAAAGGAAATGATACCCATGCATTAATGCTTATTTTTGATGCACAAGATATAGTGATGCAAATATTTGTCATTAGAAAGAAATGCTGAGGTTTGCAAGATTTACCATATTTTACAAACTTTCTCCTTATAGGTTTTTATTTTGGTTTGGTTTGGTTTTGTCTATATGCATTTAAGTTTTCCTTTAGTGATACCATGGATCAGGAATTAATCTTTGTCTTACTAGCTTTCTCCTGGTATACTCCATTGTCAGCTATTTAAATCTAGACATAATTGTACTCCAGGTTTCATTGAAATGTATTTTGACTTGTAAATTTGTAGTGTATTTGATTAATTATGTTGCTAAGTATATAACCTGCCTTTGCCATCCCCAGTAATTTCAGAGTGACATTGTATTTAGGATCTCACCACTAACCTACCTATAGTTGGATGGATGGCAAAGACAGTATGCCAGATACTGTAAAGCAGTTGTTCTTTGCATACTGCTGTCATGTACAGTTAAAAGTAACTCATTGTAGATGTTTTACTCAAAAGAATCTCTTGAACAAAACCTGTTTTGAATAAAATGTCTATGATAGGTTATCGTAAGGGGATCTTTATTCAGTCTAAAAAGATGTACTTAAGCTAAATATAATACTGTCATAGCAGATTCTAAAACCAGAGTAAGAAATATAGACCTAAGTCTTGAGTTTCAGGCTGTTTTTTCTGTGCATGCATTTGTCCTTGTTTCAAAGCATGGCATGTATGAGATTTCACTGTACAGTGTGGGATTCTGTATGGATCTTACTCATGCAAAACGCCCTTGGCGGTCAGCACAAGTTTTTCTTTTCTTATACCCTCTACTTTGGATCCTGATTTGTTCTAACCTTGAGTCTTGTGAAATTCTACCTCTGCAAATAAGAAGCAATCTGCCTCTGGATATTTCAGCTCATAATTTTAACTGCTAGTTCTGAATATATGAATAGGGCCTATTCATTCCATCCAGTGAGTGGTAAGGAATAGTACAGAAGTCAACAGAGTTACAGCAATTTAATGTAAAGTTCTCTTACAGAATTTTTAGAATTGTTTGAATTAAGACTCATTTGAGAGTTACTCAGGTAGTGGAAGAACTGGAAGAATTAGACAAGTCAAAGAACTTCCACAGAGAAGTCGTAATCCTATGACTAGTATGGTGTTTTCTGACTTTTCTTCCTCTGCAGAGGAAGAGAAAACAAGATTCCCTATAGTTTCTTAGGCTAAAAATATGTTACTAAAAATCAAAGTCTACATCTTAGGTGTTTTGGGTTTTGGTTTCTTTTGTCACCCTGGTGCTAAACTAAATGATGTTGATAAACAGTTATGATCCACATTGATATTAAAGTTTCAAATGGCAGTGACAAGTATTGTAAGCACAGAATCAGTTTATTTCATCTTACAGTTTGGCTAGGAATGCCCTTTTGCAATCATGTATAAATACACAACCATATGCTAAATGTGGTACAGTTGGCACTGAGAAGTGAAACTGAATTAATAATCATCGTTCATCTAAATCATGATTTAAAATACAGGACCTAAAGATTAGGGTCAGAATTCAGAGACTCAAAACCAACTAGGATGTTTGCATGTCCTATTCCCATGGGTAGTTTTGCAGACCTCTGCCCAGAGTCCTGATTTATTCTTACCCCATTGCATCAGTTGATCTTGCATAAGCAATGAGAACACTTACCACTAGCTAGTTCCCATTAAAAGTGTAATTTGGGACCCTGCCTTTGAACCATCTCAAGTTCAGACAAAAACTAGCTTTACACTATGAGGTATCTCTTTGTTGGCAGTAGAGAGAGCTTAAGTAAAACAGCAAGTACCAGGTATTTCTGCTGCAAACCAAATCAACTTAGAAAACTTCATTTGAAGCAGAAATGCAAGCATCTGTTAAGTAGAAAGGGCAAAATAGGCAAGTGAAAAATTTTAAGTCCTTCCAAACAGACCATTCATGTTGAAGTAAAATATGACAATTAGTTAACTGGTTGTTTTGTAGGTAATAGCAGGGTAAGTTCAGAATAATAGTACTAAAGCTGGTGTGAAATCTCTAGTTTGGCTGCAGCTCATCAATGTTTGTGAACCTTCACTTAAATCCTACTGAAGTTAGTAAGACCTTGCCCCAGGTTCCAGGTTCCACAAGCACTTGTGTGCTTTGCTGAGTAGGGGTGGGTTTATGAAGTAAGTCCTAACAGCTGTATGAACGAAAATTTGGCTCAATATGCCGAATACCTGATATTGGTGGACAATGTGACGAGATGAACTAGAGGTTTTGTAATTCTTTGACTTTTGGTAATTCAAAGCTTGTTGAGCTTTGGTAAGTTCAACAGCAATGTAAAACCCTACGTGAGCACTTGTCCTGTTACAAGTCTTTATGTATGTATTTGGTGCTGCTACAGCACTTTTTTTACAGTAAAATAGTTTTTTTTAAAACATCTCTTTGAAGCACAGGTAAGTTTACCTTTCAATCCTCACCATTCCTCCTGGTTAATGCATAAACATCCAGACATTAATGGATGATAGAATGGGATAACCATTGATATCATTAATCCATAGTATTCACTTTATGTTCTTGCATACCTTCCTCTGAAATGTTGAATACCTATTATTTCCATCAGAGCCAAAAGTCTAAACACCACATGAAGTCTTGGGAGGAGAGGAGAAAGCAGAAAACTAAGGAAGTATAAAGGGAAAACAGTAATGAATATAAGTAGGGCCAAAGTCTATGATTTAGACTGAGAAACTGGGCAAAGGCAGAGAGCAGAGTTAACTTCAGTAGTGTCAGCTCCTTCCTGAGGGTATCACAGGGCTAGTGATTCCTGCTGAGTGACACTGCTGGAGATGGTCACACTTTCACATGCAGCCCACTGGCTCTAGAGCACCCCCTTCCTCTCTTTGATATGCCACATGGCTGAGCTTCCTTCTGTCTCTGGCGTGAACAGCAAGATTTGGTGCTTTGTGACAGCTCAGTTGGGAAATTCAAGGAGAAAATGGCACAGTGCAGTAAAAGGTTTGAAGGAGCCTGAAGAGGAGTTGTAACTGCACATGGTTTATATACATATACCTGGGTTTCTCGCTTGTCACTGTGCTATAGGAACATCCATGTTAAGTCTATTTAGGAGGCTCCATACCTCTACTGGGCCATGAAGTTAAGATGCAATTCAGACGAGTGCATTAGCAATACTCCTCAATTTAGTGGTAACAGTTCCTGTCACAGGTAAAGCAGCAGAGCATGTGGCTCATAGGCAGTCACAGAGTCACAGTACAGTCCAAGTTGGAAGATACCTCTGGAGATCTTCTAATGCAACTTCCTGTGAGAGCAGGCCCTCAGATTAGGTTTTCCAGAGCCAACTCTTGTATTTTTCCAGCAAAGGGAGCCAATGCCTCTGATACATTGTTCTCACAGTGATTTTTTTCTTTTTTTTTTTTTATTTTTAATATCCAGAAAACATTTTCCTGAATCTAATTATGCCATTAGCGTCTTGTCTTATAACCATGCCTTCCTGTGAGAAGAGCACCTCTGTCTTCTTTAAAGCTGTAGTTTAGGTATCGGAAGGCTGAAAAAGAACCTAATTCCTTCATCCTTCAGCTTCTCCAACCCCTTAATCGTCTTGGCAATTTTCTGCTGGATCATCTCCAGGTTTTCCGTGTCTCTTTTGATTTGGGGAATGCCAGAACTGAATTGCAGGTATGGCCTGACACTTGCCAGGTACAGTGGAGTAATCGCATCCCTTGATCTGCTGGCAGTACTCTTGTTGATGCAGTCCAGGACATGTTTGCCTTCATTGCTGCTGGAGTTCAGTGCCAGCTTATATTCAGCTTGCTCTGCACCAGGACCCCCTGAGCCTGTTCCACGTAGCTGTTTCCCACACAGTCTGTCTACAGGCTATACTATTATGTGGGTTTATTTCAGATGCAGGACTTCACCTTTGTTAAAGCGTGTCATTTTTTGACCCATCTCTAGCTTATCTCTCTATGGTAGCTTTTGCTTTTGTCCCATCTTCTTCATCTTATTTCTCAGTATCATTCACAAACTTTTTGTGGGTACAATTCCATCCAGATAGTTTTGAAGGTACTGAATAATAACAGACCTAGTGGCAGTCCTTGAGGGACTCCACTCATGACAGACTACCATTTTGATTTCGGGTCATTGTCCTGCTTTGTGCAAGAGAGTGTAGCTAGTTCTCTATCCATCTTGTCAGGTCCTTATCTTACCAGATTGTACTCAAAGGTCTGTGGGACAGTGTGTCACATGTTAAAATCAAGGCAGCTGACATTCACAGCTCCAATTTCATCTACTCAGCCAGTTGCTTCAGCATAAAAAGCAATCAGACTAACCTTGGTAAATCTGTAGTGGCTTTTTCCAGTCACCTTGCCCTACATGTGAGCATGAGCACAGATATTTCTGTGGCTTGACTCAGAATCAGGACTAGATGAGCCTAAGTGGATGACCAGCACTGACTAGTTTGGTTTATGTTGAGGCATGGAATGGTAAATTAGGTTAGCCTTTAACAGTTAATATGTTTGCTCAGAAGGTCTTGATCCTTTCAGTTCCTTGGTTAGTTAAAAAGAATTGGCTTTTTATATATATAGGCAGATGAGAAGAGTGAATTTTCTTTCAGTACACTTCCTTGAAAATTAAGCATCGGTGTACTGGCTTATGACATGACTATATAGAAAGGTAAAGTAGTATGTGGAGGTCTGTGTAATTTTGGTGTCTTGTAGCTACCAGGAAACATCTTGGCATTGATGGACTAGCAGTTACAGAAAAGTTCTGCCATCATTTCTGAAAATGCCATTTCAGTAAGTGTCATCGCTCATAGATGGAGTGCATTAGACGCTAAAGGATATTTTAAAGACATACTTTTGGACAGGGAGCATCGATTAAGGGAAAAATTAAATTCCTCTGGTAAGATTGTTGTTTATAGAGCTGTAACTAGTCTTGTCATCTATATTGTTTAGCAGATGCCTGATGAAGAGAAATCTGTTAGCAGGGAAGATGACAAAGAAATAGCCTGCAGCCCAATTCCAATGACAGCAGAGAGAAGACGCAGTCTGTGGTATGCAAGCCACTATACAACTGATGAGAGAAAAGTAAGGCTGGAGGGGGAAGGGTCCCTGCATTAATTGTATTTCAATCTGTTAGTTCATTTTATCACAGTTACTTTGAAATTAAGGGAAGCAGCATTATAAATGTCACAAATAAGAAGACCTTTATGTGTGATTATATAAATCAGGTAAAATATGAAGGCTGTGTGTCAGAGGAAGAATAGATTTTGTAAAAGTTAATAAAAACAAGAGCCAGTGTAAGGAAATAAAGGAGGAGCATGCTGATGTTTTTGACCTCTGCATTTAAGAAGTTTGGGATCAGACTTTTGGCATAAGGCCATTATCTTCATGCAAAACAGCTAGAAAGTCTGTCAGGGAGCTTAATCCTGATGTAAAGATCTGATCTGCCTTGTAACTACTAATTAGCATTGTCATTGGTAAGGGGGAACTGCCAGCTTATTTTCTTCCAAGCTACTGGTGTCCTTGGTGAATATTTATAGAAGGGTAGTTAAGGCAGTTGATGTAAAAGCCTCCAGAATGGTCCAGCTTTCTGCCATCTGTGCTCACCAGATGCAGTGCAAAATTTAATTTGATGAGTTGCAGTTAAATTTGGGATCTACAAACACTGTTGAGCCACATATACTCAAGCCCCAGGAACTTCTCCATAATAATTGTAACGGTAAACGGGCTTGCAAATGAGTGAAGTATCACATTGTCTATTAGTAGAAACAATTCATTGGAAGTATTTTTATAATTACAGCAATTCTAATGATCACTTAAAAACTTTGTTTTTAAGCACGGGATCATTAGAATGACATTAGAAAGCAGTTAATCAGTATCATGGTGTACTGATTAATTCTTTGACCTAGAATCTAAAATTTCAGTGCAACACTCGGTTTTGATTTAGAATTCACAGGAACATACAGTAAAGGTATGTCAATGCTATGGCACACTAAATATCATTTTATTGATTATAGTGTGCTGTTCTGTTTCCTTTTTAAGAATTCTTTCTGAATTTCTTAGTGCAAATCTACAAAAGTCACCAAACATGCATGCATGTATTCGAAAAGTTAGACTTACTAATGCTTAAGCCATGCTTTTTAATAATTTGTCCTTGCATTGCTTTTTGCAGCTTCTGTCAATGACCCAAGATGAATACAAGCCATCGGATGTTAGTATACCACTAGTCTTTGTAATTTTGTAATTCTCCTTAATGTGTGTAAATACAGATTACACTGATATATACAGATAAAGCCTTAGATGACATTTTTTAAGATGTCTTTTTTATAGTTAGCCTGCCATTTACCCTATAACCTGATTATCCTAAATATAATTGTCTTTTGCTTCCTTAATAATTGCACTGAGAAACCACTGATTAGCCCTGAAATTGATCATTTGAAATTAAACTGCTTGTAGTAGTACCAACTGGCAAATGATCTTTGCTATTTCACTGGGTTTAAATGAGATATCAGAATATGCTTTCTAATGCAAGCCATCTTTAAACTTAAGTTTAGCTTCTTTGCTGTATTTTTTCTTTCATTTGTGTTGAAATGCTAAGTGCCCTTAAAGCATGACTGACAACATATGAGTTTAATTTGCAGATCAGAGAAAATCCAAGTCCTTGTTTGAGCAGACAGCAAAGGATTCATTTATCTTGGCTGCTATATACCATAGCAGACTCTGAAAGCAGAAATACCCCCTTTGTTCAGTATGCACAGAAGTCTGAAAGATGCAGATGAACTTTGGGAACAGCTATAACCAAATCTGAATGCGCTTGGTGTAGCTGCTGGGTATAATATAACCCAGATACTGTGCATCGTTTCAAAGGCAAATTATGCTCCTATCTCACAGACTAAGCACAAGTCAGTCTTCAGCATGTATGACCATCAGTAGCCCACTGCATGTGAATATCTGCCAATACAAGAGAGATTTCTGATTGTGGTTGGTGAAGTCCTAATTCAAGCAAGCACAAGGGCTGAAATCTAAGTTACAAAATTAAAACAATGAAAGAGTGTTGAGTTAGTACTACCAAATGGCATAAATGTGGCATCAATAACAATAATTATTCAACTGGTTTTATTAATAGCAGCAAAGGTAGATCTCACCAGTAATAATTTAAAATGGAAAGTAATTCATAATCATTGCTTTCATAATTACTTGAAATAATTAAATATGAACTAAAGTCTGAAGATCTTGTGTTAGTTTGCCTAAGAAGGAGGATGAATTTTTGGTTACAGCTTTAGCTTAAATGCAGGATATATAAGGATAAATTTCTGGCCTGTCTGTAAAAACTAATTTAACCCTGGAAATACAGGATGTCTGAAGGTGGGCTCACTAAATTACTGTTTGTGCACTGAGCCGTGCAGTCAACTTTAGCCTTCCCCAGCTTTGGATGTGTTAACTTAGTTCATCTTTATACTGCTTTGTCTTTACACTTAATTTCATAGATAAGAGAGACCAAGAGCATGCCCAAAAATAGTAATTTATTATGGCTCACCTGACTGCAGTAACTTAATTGTTTTGCTTGTGTATCCACAGTTTTATTCCTTTGCAGACTGCTTGTGTGCAAATTGAAGTGTTACTTAATGTAACGTAACAGTCTGGGAATTTGAAAAAAATAATTGAATTCTCTTTAAAGAGATATTAACATAAGTTCAAAGTTGCAGCAGCATTTTACTGTTTGCTAGAGAACTTCAATGAAACAATTTTGTAATTCTACTGATATTGCATAAAAAGCTAACAAGTTAATTTTGGAAGCTATTATGCACTACTTTTGCATGCAACATGACTATAATATTCCAATTTATTTGTAAGGAAGTAACTGCAGTTAATTTTTAAGCTCCTTTAGCATTCGCAATCTAACAGTAGCATAGCACAGAAGCAGGAGTCACATTCTCCTGAGAACCACCCTCACTGCAATGCCTCTTTCCAATGTTCTGGCAGGTGCTGCTGGTAACAGTGAATGGGAACCCTGCTGACTATCATACCATCCACCCCGCCCTGCCATTAGAAAACGGTCCAGCCAAAGCAGATATGTACTCAACACCACAGTACAAATGGGAGCCTTCAGATGATGTGTCAGGTAGTGAATTGCATGGGAATTACCCTTAGTCTCATAATTTTTTATATTCTATGTCCAGTTACTGCCTCTAGCGTTTTGGGGCTTGTTTTCAGTTTGGTAAGCTCTTTGGCTTGTTGAAGTTAATTAATTGCTGGTACCTTACAATGATGGCTGATCATATGACAATTTTGTGTGCTGGACTCTAGGCGTATACTATTTTAAAAAGTTTGCCTAACAACATCTGCGACTGTGTGGTTTGCATTGCTTTAGTCTACTCAGATGTGATTTTTGACGTAGAATCTAAAATTTCAACAATCTCAGTTTTAATTTAGAATTTACAGGAACATACAGTAAATGTCAATGCTATGGCATACAAAATATCATTTTATTGATTATAGTGTGCAATTCTGCTTGCTGATTGCTGTAGAAGTAGCCATCAGAGTGATGGCAAGTGAAACCATTCCAGGAGAGAGTTCACATGCTACCTTTAGACCAGCATGAATCGCAAATAAGAATTTCTTTTTCTACTTAGAAAAGGAAGAGGAGAAGGAAGAAGAGGAAGAGGAAGTTACTCTGGAGGAAAAAGAAAATGTTAAATTACATGCCTTGGTCTCTGTGTTTCAGTTCATCATGAAGCAAAGTTATATTTGTGCTCTGATAGCTATGATGGTAAGTACTGGCAACAACAGCAAAAAGATACTCTTAATTTTGCAAATAAATGTGTCTTCTGAATGTTTTCCTGAAAGTCTCATTGGTGAGTTTTCAGTAACTGTTTGCATTAGGGTCAGTAATTAACAGCCCAACGTCTGCATCATTTGGGTCTGGTTTAGGCTATTAATGCATAATTCCCAGGCTTATTATAGATCTATAAATAGGGCAACACACAGGGTTCTGGGTAAGACATCACATTTCCAGGACTGGGAGTCCTGGGTTTTGT
Source organism: Forpus xanthops (assembly GCA_032466535.1). Classification (NCBI taxonomy): domain Eukaryota; kingdom Metazoa; phylum Chordata; class Aves; order Psittaciformes; family Psittacidae; genus Forpus; species Forpus xanthops. The sequence continues at coordinate 2,385 of JASSUY010008153.1, read as the reverse complement.
TGTCAGAAAACCACTAGGGCTCAATTTTCTTTTGATTCCCAAGCTCTACATTAGCAGGCTTGTCATGCTTTTACTTCATTCAGCAATTTGACTACAAAGTTAAAGCATTTCATAGCAATATAGTGAATTTTAAAAAATATAATTACTTCAGCCTGAAGCACATGTCCAGTTACTTAGAAGAAAATATCTGTAAAGCCTGATTTCATATATTAATGCAGAAATATCTCAAGAAAAACACAACTTCATGACAAGCAATATTTTGCTATTATTTTACTCGTCACCCTTATTTTTTTCTTGTGTTCCTTGCTTTTGAGCCAACTTGATGCAAATCGCTTGAGCTGCACTGCAGCAAGTTTTCAGCATAATGTTCAGGTCTCTCCCTATATTCCCAATGGAAGCTTTGGTTTTACTGTTTTGGAAAGATTTCAACTGTGATGAAATTAACCATAAAGGGTTTTGATCCAATTTTGTATTAGAAATACTAAAAAAAATTAGCTTGGCTGCTTCTTGTTTGCATAAAGTTTCAAACTTTATTTGCTGTTAACAGGAAAAGTTTTTCCACAAATAAGGCAGACTCTTCATGCAGAATCTGGATCTGTTTTGATGAGTTCTGAGACATTAACAAAGTAGTTATTTTCATATTGACACAATGCCTCTTTTTCCTATTTGTAAAGCTCACATGTTTCATATGATCTGTATTTCCTTTTTAATTCATTTCTAGAGTCATATCTCTAAATACCAAAGGAGGAGATATATTTTTATGGAGACAAAGAAGTAGCATATTAAGTGCTTTTCACATACCCTTAAAAGACATCATTCACAAGGGAACTGAGCTAAACTGAAATATTCTTAATGTTTCATACTTTTCCACTTAAACTGAAAAGGGATCTAAAATGTTTTATTGATAGTTACTCCACAGTTATATCAGCATACACATAACTGAATTTAATCATAGATCTGTAGCATAGTGTTAATAAAAAGCACTTAAAACCCCAGTCCTTTTCCCCAAATGTCAAATAGAGCAATTTTCAGTAGCCGATTTCTGCAAGCTATTCTATCATTGTAAGTATTTCAGATAATTTAACATGATTAGTGTAGACTGAATGTTCTTCAGGTTTGGTGTGTGCAGTGTGTGCATACCGTAGCTTTCCAATTTAAATTGATTCTGCAAAAAGCTAGAAGTTAGCTGAGTTTTGTAATCCTGTCACAGTGCTTGAATGTAACGTCTGTTGATAGGGTATGTTGATGTTGGTATGTTCTGATGTTTCTACTCTGAATTCTTTGCTGCTGTTTTGCATGACATTGTGTACCCAAAAGTCAGTCTGTATTTTCTCCCTCTTAATTTGGTGTACTGGGAAGCAGTGAGTTTGCTTATAAAACTCACCAAGGTGCATTTAATGCACAAAGCAGGGTTTGCCCTCAGCTGTGGACTTCTTAAGACTCTACTTTCTGCATATTCTTCACGTGTTTTATTGTAGCTGGCTAAGGAGCTCATTAAGATGTGTGAAAGTCTCATGTCAGTGAAAATGTACACTAAGTGGAAAAGTTTGTAAATGGCAATATTCATCAATGTTATTCCTGAATGTACCTGTGAACATTTTTATTTCTCTTTCCTCCTTCCACAAGGCATGGAGTATCACATATCACAGCTGGTTGACTTTTGTGTTGCTAATATGGTCTTGCACACTGTGGATGATTCGGGACCGAAGGAAATATGCCATGATCAGTTCCCCGTTCATGGTTTTCTATGGCAATTTACTGCTAACGTTGCAATATATATGGAGTATTGAGCTCAAGAATGATGAGCTTCCTCAAGTATCTGGTTTTTTAGAAAGAAAGGAACCTGGGGAGCTGGCATCAAAGGTAGGTGTTACAAATAGCTGTGAGATCTATTTGCAAAACCACAAAATATGTTGTGATTAAAAAATTTGGAACTCCTGGCATTTTTTAAGAGTGAATCTTCAGTATTAAGTATAACCATGTTCAGTAGCAGTTTTGCAGGAAAAGATAAGTCATTTAAAAATAGTGTTCAGAAAATGACTTCTTGCTTTTTAGCTAATACCAAAGCAAATGTTTCAGACACCTTTGTAGATTTTTATGTTATTTCTGTAGAAAATCCTTACTGGATGGAAATTATTCACTTGTTTGGTATTATAAACTGGATAAAAACCAGATGTGGTATGATTTGTTAGATTAATACCCATGGGATGTCAGGTCTGTCTCTGACTATGTGTCGTGGTTTAAGGCCCTCATGCCACGCAGTTTTGCTCTCTCACTTACTTCCTCCTTTTTCTTCCCCCCACTCCTGGAGGGATGAGAAGGAGAATCAAAAGAATGCAACTCCCACAGGTTGAGATAAGAACAGTTTAGTAACTAAGGTATAAC
>JASSUY010008152.1:0-31625 GCA_032466535.1 Forpus xanthops | reverse complement strand
TCTCTTACACTCTGAAGTCCCTTTTTGTTTCCAAGCACAAAGGTTTGAATTTGGAGGTAGGAAGAAGTATGAGGGGATGAGAACACAGCAGGAAGTGAATTATCTGCATTTATCTGTATATAAATATTAGAGAGTCACCCCATAGGAATTAGTTTTCTGCCACTTTGCTCAAGCCAGAAAATGGCCTGAAATGTGACCATTGTAGCTTAAAAACAGCCACATAGAGATGTAGCGCATTAACAACGTGGACTTTGTGCTTTCCAGTCATTTACTGTAGTTAAGGAGGGAGCCATGGGATGGCTCAGAGGCTGAGGAATTGATTTTGAAAACCAGTTTTGCTATCCCATCTACTTCAAAAGAGTATTTGGGGCAGTGTTGAGCAGTCCCCATCACAAAGCTGTCACACTCAGTTGCTGTGATTGACCGGGTCTGTTGAGGAAAATTATCCTGGAGGCCACAGTGACCCCCTCACCCTTCAAAGGGGTCGGGAGAGAGTGCAGTGGTTGGAGAGCAGGAGACCTGCTCTGGGACTGCCTGCAGCATGTCAGCCTCTGTAGCTGAGTCAAAATACTCATTCACATTGTGCTTTTGCTTTTGATTGACAAATGTGACCTGTTTTCTTGTAGCTGTCGGGTATTATGCGTTAGGGACTGTTGTCATGATTCTTGGTGTCTCAAGTTCTTAAAAGCTGTTTTATCAAGTACACAGGTGATGTTAGCTGAGTGGCAGGGAAGTGAGACAAGCTTTTCCCTGCCTTGCTTCCACAGGTAAGGAAAGGCTTTCAGTGAAAGAGTTAAAGGAGCAATGTAAGGTTAAACATCTGTGTGCTTGATTCTTGAAGCACATGGCTGTTCCCTTCCGCAGCATTACTGACACCTGAGGTTATTAAAACTGAAAGAGTCATCAGTGGTCCCATCTTTTTTGTTCTAATGTGCCTTAACTGCTCAGGATCTTTGTATTTAGATAAGGAAGATAAACTGATTGGTTTCGTTTTGTAGTTTTAATTCAGCTTCACTTTTAAGTTACAGTACAATCAGTACTGACCATACATGTTTAATTTTGTGGGAAAAGATAGAGCTTCTGAAGAAGCCTGAAAACCCCCAGACTTTTACTTAGAACTCTATTTTCACAAAGGCTTGGCTTTTGCAAAACCCTTCTTACGAGCCAACCTGACCCAACAGTGGCCCTTTAAGAGACATGTTGGCAGTTAATCTGTTCTGGTTTACAGCATGTACATTACTTTAAGAATGACTGGAATTCTAGGGGGAGGGAGAAAGGGAAGCTTTGACCTCCATGTGCACATGTGCTGCTGCCAGCATCCCCTTGCTCGTCTCTGTGATTAAATGGATAAATCAAAGAACACCAGCTTCTTTGCAGTTCTCTCTGCAGTGAAGCTCTCTTTTTAGTTACTAGTAACCAGCACGGCTGAATACTTCCAAGCACAAGAGGGAAGGCTTCTCCCAGTTATGCCTTTGTGGGAGCTGATAGCCAGCTGAGTTGTTAGGGTTCTTAATGACACTGCTTTTCCCTTTCACCAGATCCGAATGCATCAATAAGTTTGCCTCTGTCTTTGGGACCATGCCTCTCAAAGTGGTGGAGCACCGTGCTGACCCTGTCCTGTACAAAGATGACTTTCCTGAGAAACTGAAGAGCTTTCCCAATATTGGCAGCTTGTAAAGGCAGCTGTGAAACAAACCTGAGTGATGAAAATGACAGCTGAAAAGGTGCTAAAAAGGAATTAAAAGGAATATGTGGCCCTGAAGAATCACTAGAGAGTGGGGTTCCATATGAGAGAGATGGGAATGAATGTTGCGTTCTGGTATGTTGTCTTCCTTTTACACTGCACAAAGGTGTAATGGAAAGCTGAAAAACTGCTTCACTTTTGATCACAGAGGATTGAACATGTTCATGGGTCCTCCAGAAATGCCCCACACGCACTTTTCTCCAAAGGAGACTTTATGCATCTGGAAGAATAAACCAGAATCTTGCTCTCTGATTGACGTGACTGACCTATCAAATGTGCTGCAGCTTTCTGGTTTGTAGCATCCACCCAAAGCAACTGTCTGCAGTGTATAGCTGCTCTCTTTTCAGAGGAGCTTATTGCCTGTGTGGTTGGTGGGCCTCAGTCTTTTGAGCTTAATTGTCGGCTTAAGCAACTGTGTAACAATCATTTTCTTCTGCATAGGGAGACAAACATTTATCTTTTTACAACATCAGCAACAAAAAGCTGTTGTCACATGCCTTAAAGGGCAAAGCATTTTATGTTTCACAAATTATGGTGGTGCAAATTAAGACATACAGCAGCTGGGTGGATGGTCTTCTTCAGAGCAGAGACATGCAGGAAGAGAACCCCAATTGCTGCACCTCTTCTTCTCAGGTTTCCTGCTACATCCATGCAAGAGGCTGTGACTCTATGTCAAAACCGGTTGTGTTACAATGGAAAAAAAAATGTGTCTTTCAGTCTTACTATATTTTATATTTTCATTATCAAAACAGTGGCCAGGTTACAGTTTTATGTCACAGCCATAGGTAAGAACAGTTATAAAGCAAGTTTTTTCACATCTGAATCCCCTTCAGCAAGCATGTGCTGTAATATTGATTTGTAAAACCCTTAAACTTACAGAATTTCCCAGTTACAGCTTCCGTGTGGAGGGATATGTGTATGTACCAGGCACTGTTAATGCACACTTACAAACTCCTGTGAATTGCCATTCAGTCTTCTGCTTGTAGTTTAAGGAACAACAGGCTGCCACTGAAACATGCAGCACTGGAATGGTTTCTCAGTGCTGAATTAGAAAACTAAATGCAACAAAATGAGAAATAAAATTGCCTGGACTGTTACTTTTGCCCTTTAGTGTTAAAGAGGATCCCAAGTTGGGGTGAGAAAAGAATCTCTTTTCCATCACCATTGATAAAATGTTTGTTACCAGATACGGGTGATTTCACTGTCTTTTGAAACCTCCATTACTGCCAGTTGCAGAGACAATCCTATTTGATGGGCTGTTTTTCTGTTTCACTGCAAGCAACCTTATTCCTCAGATTTTGCCAAACCCCAAACAATAGGACAAGTGTTAGGCATCACGGTTCACCCCCTCTCCTAAGCTGGATACGCAGCAGTGACAGAAACCAAATGAAAGTCAGGCTAGAAACAGGAAACATCTGCTCCTATTTGTCTCACCCCCACTAAGACTTATCTTATTGCCCAATGCAGTGGATGTGCTGTGAATGAAAATCATATTGGAACAATAGCTCTGAGGGGATGCTTCACTTCATAACTCCCGTGGGATGTGCCTGTAAACTGTATCATCTGATTCTCTGGGAACATTTAATTACTAGTAAATGTTTTTCCCTGCAGTCTTTGTTTCGTTCCTAAGTTGCTGTGGGAGGGGGCATTGGGAAGCTAGGATAGCTGTTGCAGTGATAACAACTGCTGTCTGCACAGTGGGTGTCACAAGAGAGAAGGAGGTTTGACGCTTGTTGTTTCTCTTTTACAGCCTCTCAGGTTCATGGACATGAACTTTCTTTCTGGATCTTCCCATTGATTTATGTTGTGGTACTCGAGCATCAGGAGATACCAGCATATTTCCCTTGAGTAGTTTGCTTTGAAAGGGTCATTGTGACAATGCAGTAGTCACTTCAGTTTTGGCTGTTCTTTAGGGGCTGATCTCAGCTTGGCAGGCCAAAGCAGTTTAACTGAGTTACATCTTCCTTACACAGAGCACTGAAGCTGCTGTGATTTCCTGGTTCTTTCTCAGTGAACCAGTTTTGCACAGTGTTAAAAGACACACGGAGGATTTGAAATATTTGCTGGAATATTATTAAGTGGGGACAGCCTAATTTGCCCTCCTAAACTGATTTACAGTCTCAGGTCAATAGAAAGGCGACGGACCCTTGTGCCTGCATCCCAAAGCATCCACAAGATGTCCAGTGGCCTAACATCATGTAGTGTCCTTTGACATTTTACAGTTGCATCTCATTTAGGTAGTAATTTGTTTTGTGCCATGGAGAAGATGGTCAATTAAGTGTAAAAAATCCAGTGTAAAATGGTCTGGTTTCCCCCTGTATTTTTAATTGTGATGTTCCTGATGGAAAATGTGAAGGTAAGATGTATTGTCTGATTTCAAATGGGTTTATTGTCAATCTTTAAATTAAGATCATTTTTAACTTTTAATTTTATATATATTATTAAAAAAAAGGTTAATATTGGTATATTAAAAAGTAAATTCATGGAGTATTCGTTTTGTTTCCCTTCTGGAGCAGCACAAGGAAACATGGATGCATTTAGAAGGGAGAATTGCAGCGAGAGGCTGTTTGGCTACATAAATCTGTGTTAAACTCAAATATCCACAATGTACTTTAGAAAGATCTGTCAGTGTTTTGTCTTTCTCATAACTGGAGCTGGATGGTCGTCTTTGAAGTAGAAGTTGGCTCTGCATGAATTCATCCCAGTCACCTTTTTGAGGAGAGTAGATGTTACTCTAATTTTCTGCCAAGGTTTGACAGTAGCATTTATCTTGGAGAAATAGGGAACAGATCTTTTCTCTTCTTGTGAGGAGAGGCAAATGTTAAAGAATGGTACTTTGGCAAAAAGAGCCTTAGTGGAGCTATGGAGACTGTGGAATCCAGTGTGGTGGCAGCATTTTCTTTCCAGAGGTGCTGCAGCACTGGGGCATGCTGCTTGTGCATAGCAGTGGCTGTGATAGTGTGATGCACCCTAGTGCTTGCCCTGCCAGTAATGTGTTAAGGATACATTTTTAGCATCACCAACTCTCCCTACAACATGTTGACTCTTTCCTTCCTCACAGCTCCACTATCTCATTACAGGACATGCTAATTCAAGCTGTAATTTTCTGAGTTACTGTCTCCTGCCATCTCCAGCTCCTACTCCTGAACCTCCTGCCATCCATCATCCTTCCGCTGGTGCAGTTCAAATATGCCTTACTGCAGCAAGTAGTTTATCCCTGTCAATTATCAGTTCAAGGACCTTTTAAATTCCAGGGCCTTGGAGACACAGATAGCACAATAATTACAAGGTGGGATTTAGGAGAAACTCAGCACTTCAGGCTCATTTTGCTTTTAGGCTGTATTGGTGAGTGCTGAGCCCTCTGGAAGAATGCTTTACTGAGATACATGAAACTGGATTTAGGTGGGCAATTTTAACGTTAAAATACCTTCAAGATTTGGCATGAACACCCTCCATATTGAATGTCTGGTACTCTGGGTGCTTCTCAAAGTAGAACACCTTTTCACCAGGAAAATGATTACTTGGTAGTGCATAAATCTGTCAAGCCCTTTCCCATGGAAGCTGCTGTCATAACAGGGCTACAGCAGCATACAGGAAAGACAAACTAAAACTGCTGGTGCTGGTGAGAAGATGGATTTTAAATCCCATGGCCAGAGATCAGACAGAGTGAGTATGAATTTTTTCATCATTCTTCTTAAAGGCTTGCATGTTTAAACAACATATTCTGCGAAGTTGTGTTAGATTAAATATATGCTAGAAAATGAGCATCCAGTTGGTCCAGTTGCTAGCTTCAGGCTAGTCCTGAAGGATTGGGAAGATAGATATTCCACCTATATTGTCTTTTCCTCTTAATTTTTAGGCTGGAAACAATTATTTTCTGTCAAAACCTGCCAGAGAACTCTGAGCATGGTGTTCTATGCATATTTTTGTAGGATCTGAAGGTTATCCATGAGCAGGTAGGCACTTCAGACCTCTTGCATAGACAGAGGTGTTTGCTTAGCAGAAAAATAGGTTAGATTGTGCTTTACTGTTGAGTCATGGATCCTTCAGTTGTATCTTGCACTGTTGGGAGTGCGTGTAGGATGGTGTAAGTTCTTTTTATGATATATACAGCCTGCCACTGCTGTATCTGAGCACAGTACATTGAGCTTCATGGTCCTTCTGCCTTGGGTATGATCAACCTGGAACTGCAGATAGGGGAATGGAGAGAGACTATCATATACCCAAAGCCTTAGGAGTTGTGTGGGTTAAAAGCAGGATTGAACACCAGAGCCAAGCCTGTGTTTTAGCAGAATGACCACACTTTTGACTGAAGTGTTTGGAGTTCGGGGTAGCTCAGTACCAAGGTAGAGGACTGTTAGCCTTGACATTGAGTCAAGTCTGCCCTGGCTTGAAGCCATTTAGTGACATTCCTGGTGCACTCTGTGTAATTTCAGCCTGATGGAAACGACTGTAATGAAGTCCCACCTCTGCTGATCTTCAGGATTCCCCTGTCTGCAGCTTCTTGTGGTTGCTTTGAAAGCGAGTTGTGTTTCCCATTAAAGGATAACAGCGACAATTGAGGCAATTAAGTGGAGTGGCATGGAGCTAGCAGCACACAGGGAGTTTTCCGACTGGAAACAGGGCAGCTCAAAGGTTCTCCCTGCAAGGTTGCCTGTTTGTTGTCTTCATTTGTCTGAAAAAGGATCCAGTAATTCCCCTTCACATTTCCTTTACTCATTTTAAATGCCTGTTTACTTGACTCCAGACAAGCAGGACAGTGCTGCAGTGGCTGTGGGCTGAGATCAAGGTAATTTTGCCCTGGTTTCATTAGGTCTGCAAACTCAAATCAGTGCTCACTACCAGACAGTATGCCAGATGGGGAAGAGAGCAGATAAGATGGGCAATGGGATAACTCTGCATCTATAAAGAGAAATAACCCATGTTATGAGTATTTCTACAGAGTCGTAAGAAACTACCAGCTTAATAAGTAAGTCACATCTATTGGATTTTTGACCTAAATTTTAGTTGGTGGAGGTCTGGAAAAAGTGAAAGCTGGATTGCTTGACCAAGAATTTTGGCTATACAGACCTGTCTGAGGTTGTCCATGTGTGATATGAGATGTGGTTGCTCTTGCAAACTGTGCTTTTAAAGGGTGAAGCTTACCTCTTCTACCCCCTACCCCATTATGTACAGCAGTGGGAGCCTGTAAAGCTATAAGCCAAAGCCTGGGAATGACTGAAAAGTGCCACTTACAGATATCCACCTGCCCAGTGGGAACATCTCATACTTGTCCAGTAGATAAGCCCATAGTCCTGTGGAAAGTTCTCCTTTGCATGTATGTATCATAGAATCCCAGACTGGTTTGGGTTTGAAGGGAGCTTAAAGCTCATCCAGTTCCAACCCCTTACCACCAGCAGGAACACCTTCCACTAGAGCTGGTTGCTCCAAGCCCCATCCAACCTGGCCTTGAACACTGCCAGGGATGGGGCAGCCACAGCTTCTCTGGGCACCCTGTGCCAGCGCCTCAGCACCCTCACAGGGAAGAGCTTCTGCCTAAGTGCTCATCTCAGTCTGCCCTCTCCAGGCCTCTTGTCATTCCATTTTAGGCACTGGGAGCTGCTCCAGGATCTCCCCTGAGCCTTCTGTTTTCCAGGCTGAACAAGCCCAGCTCTCCCTGTAACTCAATACGCTCAAGGAGTTCCTCACCTGCTGCTCTGCCTGTTTGAAAACTTACAGGTCCCCCTTTTGTGAAACCTTCCCTTCAAAGGGAGGGCCAGGTCTCAGCTGGGCGCTGCGCAGGGATGCTGCTGCGTGCCTTGGGGAAGCCTACCCCCTTTGCCACACTTCATCCAACCAGGCAGGGGAAAAGGCTCGGAGCAGAAAGGACCGTAAAAATGAGATCCAGGAATTCAGCAAAAGGAGCAGATCAGTAACTCAGAGCATCTGTCTTTGCCCTGTAAGTTATGAACTGAAAAACAAGAGAAAGTGGAAGATCCTTTCGCAAATAATAAACACTTGTTTGTCTCAGATTAAATGCAACACCTTTCCATGTGGGCTCCAGCTGGCTGTAAGTAGGTGCACCTTGCGTGGCTGTTCCCTTCCTTACCCATGAGAAGATTATTGTGTATCCATCTGCTTAAAGGTTAATAACCTGCTTTTAAAAAGAGGAAGAAAAAAAGGGAAAATCTGTTTAGTTTACAGGAAGAAAAAAAATTGGTTTTCATTAAAACTGCCCGAACTTTGCCCTGCCTCAAAGTCTCATTCTGCAGCAGGGAAGGAACACGTTAACCAAGGTGCTGTGGCCACATCTCGCAGAGAGAAATTGTTCCATGTGTTTTAAACAACTCTTGTAATGCCAGTAGGGAAAGTGCAGCTTCAAGCAAAGAATGCACGTTTCTGATCTGGGACCTGCCACTATTAAGGGTTTATAGGGAGACTTTTTAGCTCTTTGGCAGCATTCAAGCCAGGAGCAATTTCTGTTGTAAACCCATACAACCAGGATGTTACTGAAACTGGCTTCAGGCTCTCAACACCCTGAGCTCTGCCAACATCTGGAGGATCTGGCTTTGAGTGCTTGGGAAGGGAAGGAATTTTTCTCCTCCAAGTGAGAGGAATGGATAAGCTTGCAACAGCACCTGCATTATCCATTTCTTTGAAAGATGGAAAACAGCCATGCTCCATCTGAACCGAGCTGATGCTTGCAGCCAACTGATGGAAAGGCCAGAGGGCTCTGTGGCTTTGGTGGGTTGTTGACAGCTGCTGGGCACCTTCTCAGCTCTGCATGAATAAGAAAAATCACAGCACGGTTTGGGTTGGAAGCGACCCTAAAGCTCATCCAGTTCCAGCCCCCTGCCACCAACAGGGACACCTTCCACTAGAGCAGGTTGCTCCAAGCCCCTGTGTCCGGCCTGGCCTTGAATACTGCTGGGGATAGGGCAGCCACAGCTTCACTGGGCACCCTGTGCCAGCGCCTCAGCACCCTCACGGGGAGGGATTCCTTCCATATATCCAATCTAAATCTCCTCTCTGTCAGCTTAAATCTGTTCCTCTTGTCCTATCACTCCATGCCCTTGCCAAAAATCCCTGTCCTACCTCCCTCTCTTCTACCCTCCTCTCTTCCCTGTGGCCTGTCTGTGCTGGGTATGCATGCGGAAGGCACTGCGTGTTGGGTATGGATGCGGCAGGCGCAGTGTGCTGGGTATGGATGCAGAAGGTGCTGTGTGCCGGGTATGGATGTGGAAGGTGCTGTGTGCTGGGTATGGATGTGGAAGGCCCTATGTGTTGGGTATGGATGTGGAAGGCGCTATGTGTTGGGTATGGATGTGGAAGGTGCTGTGTGCCAGGTATGGATGTGGCAGGCACTGTGTGCTGGGTATGGATGTGGAAGGCGCTGTGTGCCAGGTATGGATGTGGAAGGTGCTGTGTGTTGGGTATGGATGTGGAAGGTGCTGTGTGTTGGATATGGATGCAGCAGGTGCTGTGTGCCAGGTATGGATGTGGAAGGCACTGTGTGTTGTGTATGGATGTGGAAGGCGCTATGTGTTGGGTATGGATGTGGAAGGTGCTGTGTGTTGGGTATGGATGTGGAAGGTGCTGTGTGCCAGGTATGGATGTGGAAGGGACTGTGTGTTGGATATGGATGCGGCAGATGCTGTGTGCCAGGTATGGATGTCGAAGGTGCTGTGTACCAGGTATGGATGTGGAAGGTGCTGTTTGTTGGGTATGGATGTGGAAGGCGCTGTGTGCTGGGTATGGATGCGGAAGGCACTGTGTGTTGGATATGGATGCGGCAGGTGCTGTGTGCCAGGTATGGATGCGGAAGGCACTGTGTGCTGGTTATGGACGTGGAAGGTGCTGTGTGTTGGGTATGGATGCGGAAGGCACTGTGTACCAGGTATGGATGTGGAAGGCACTGTGTACCAGGTATGGATGTGGAAGGCGCTGTGTTTTGGGTATGGATGTGGAAGGTGCTGTGTACCAGGTATGGATGTGGAAGGCACTGTGTACCAGGTATGGATGTGGAAGGCACTGTGTACCAGGTATGGATGTGGAAGGTGCTGTGTACCAGGTATGGATGTGGAAGGCACTGTGTACCAGGTATGGATGTGGAAGGCGCTGTGTACCAGGTATGGATGTGGAAGGCACTGTGTACCAGGTATGGATGTGGAAGGCACTGTGTACCAGGTATGGATGTGGAAGGTGCTGTGTACCAGGTATGGATGTGGAAGGCACTGTGTACCAGGTATGGATGTGGAAGGTGCTGTGTTTTGGGTATGGATGTGGAAGGCGCTGTGTACCAGGTATGGATGTGGAAGGCGCTGTGTACCAGGTATGGATGTGGAAGGCGCTGCCAGAGCAGCCATGGCTCTCGGGAGCTGCTGGGCAGGATATTCCTGTGCCCGGACCCGTCTCTTTGCATGGGGCAGAGGCAGCAGCCCGTGAGCTGCCACCTGTTGTTAATCTACCCCAGCTAATCCCCCCCTGTGCTGCGTCAGCGGTTCAAAAGGGCACTGTTGGGATCCTTTGCCAGCTCCAATTAACGTGAGGTTCTGGAGGCCCCCTCTGATCGCGTTTCATCTCCGGGAGTCAGGAACAAACCAGCCACATCGCACTTGGGAGGAGAGGAGAGAAGGAGTTTATTGCAAACCAAAACAACAACAACACCCTTTGCGTCCTCCCCTCTTGGCTGGGGCCCGATGGGAAGTTGGGGCTGTTCCATTAAAAACTGGGAAAATCAAAACTGGTGCCCTGGAATTCCACCCTTGCCCTCCAAAAGCCAACCCCTGCAAGTGCAATAAGTGACTTCAGGAAAGGTGATAAAGAACCAAGCTGCAAGAGTGTTTCTTCTTCTTTAATATTCCACTGTAATGAACTGGTAATACATGGTTGCATAGGCAATAACATTGCATGGCACAAACCTCTCACATGGCGACATTTTTAATGATACTTTTTTTATTCTTTTTTTTTGTCATTTTCCTGATCTTTTTTAGTACTTTTTTAATGTATTTATTATTAACATGTCCTACCCCAGGCCCTTAAGCTAAAGGAGAGAAAAAATATAACCCACAATAAAAGGTTGCGTTTATACAAGGTTACAATATTTTACAGCAAAACCAACCCAATGGTATTGATTGAGGTTTGTTTTCTTCCCTTTCTCCCGGTCTCTCTTTCAATCACTGCACACCTAAACCGATATATTATTATACATTGAAAACTGTCCTTCAAAATCAGTAGTATAAAAGTCCTAGCTCTACCTTCCTACCTAGCTATGTGGGGGGGAGTGGGGAACCGTGTTACCAGCAAAGAGTTAAGGGGGTGCAAGGCTGCTGCGTTGCCTCTTCCCAACTCCCTTTGGAAGCTGCAAAGGGCTGAATGATTTCCCATCCCGTTGCATTCCCCCCCCCCCGCCCGTTCCCATTTGGGTTTAATTTCTCCCTGGGTCTGTTTGCTTTTTGCTGTGTCAGTCAGAGCAGCAAAATAAACATGGGGCACTGCCTCAGCTTGATTATTTTCCAGGCCTTTTCCCAGGAAACTACCTCTTTTTGCTTTGATTTGTTTGGAGAGGGTTTTACAACATGCTGCCTGGCATGGATGTGCACTGGGAATCAGGGAAACTCCATCTTCTTGCCCCCAAAACACATCCATTGATGGAGAAACCCAACCAGCATCCCTGCTTTGCACTGGGGGTACATGGGCCAGGCTAGTGGCCCCATTGCTATGGGGCAGGTGAAGCCACGTGTGTTGCAGCTCTGCGACCTCATTGTCACTGTGTATGGCCTTTGCTAATGGTATGGGAACAGCTCAAGCCAGGCATCCTCTGTCAGGGATATGTGCTCTAGCAGGGATATGTGGTCCTGCAGGGATGCACATGCATGTATGCTGCCATGGGCTCTAGAGGAGAGGGGGACCTGGTTCTCCTTCACCTTGTGTTGCTCCTCATCCCTGTGGGCTCTACCCAGGTAGGTGCTCCAGCAGTGAGACCTGAGCTGAGTAGTGTATCTGAGAGGAGGCTGGAGAGCCGGCTGGGAGCTGGGATTGGATGGTGGGTGATGGCCCAAAGGGCTGGCCTGGTCCCATCTTGCTCTTCTCTATGAGCTTGTTCAGACACAAGAGGCTCAGCCCTTAGAGTTTGGACACTTCAAGGCACAGCAACCCCAAATCTCATTCACCACTGGTTTGCAGTTGCTACCAAAGCACTGACTATGGCTCATAAGCAACAAGTGCCTCCAAGAGCTCAGCAGCGAGTGGTACCCAACCACTTTTAACCCACGCTGCTCTTGCTATTCTCATCCTCCCAGTCTCAAAGCTCTGGGGCATCTCTGGTATTTCTCACCATGTGCAACATAAGGCAGACCCTCCTTGTAATGTAACTGCTGCACAGACAGGACCAGGACTGCTTTGCTACCTGAAGAGGGTGAACCCAGATCACTGGGTGCTGCACCCACAGAGGATACCACCACAGGTGTGGAGGGTGTCCATAGGACAAGCTGGGGCTTGGGGGATGTATTGGTGTCTGGGGATGAAGCTCGCAGCTTCCAAGGTAAATCAATGCATGGACAGGAGTAAAATACTAAATAAGAAATAAATAGAGAAGAAAAGTCATAAATAGAGCTGAAAGGTATTAAAATAATAATAATAATCATTAAAAAAAGGCATTGTTATGGTAACTTGAGATTGCAAGGACAACACTGACCCTGTGACCCTTAAGAAATGCAGTAGCCGCAGGTTGGCTTAGATTAAGATACATATATATATATAAAGTATATATATATATTTATACAGTTTTTCTTGTTAATTTAATAGCTAGTTTTAAAAAAACCTTTTAAATTAATTAAAAAACATGTGTAAATACAGATGCATGTAGCTTAAAACCTGCCAGAATAGCTGCTTTTGGAAAAGTCTGAGGGAGCACCTTGCAGCCTGACCCATGGATGGGGGCACAGGGGCTGTGCGAGGCAGAGGCAGTGAGGAAGGAAGCCTGGAGCCAATGGGTTCTAGGGAACAGCATTCCTGTTCGGATCGTGATGCTTCCAGGCAGGCTCAGGTCTGGGCACGCGTGCAGTGATTGAAATAGATTGAGTCCAACATGTGCTTTGGATACAGGTTTTAAGGTGAGAGAAAGTGAGGGGGAAGGCTCTGTAAATACCAATCTGCTGCCAGGAGAATCTCCTGTCTCTAACAAGACAAGGGATTTAGCACTTAATTGTAGAACCACAGAATGGTTTGGGTTGGAAGGAACCTTAAAGCTCACCCAGTTCCAACCCCTGCCATGGGCAGGGACACCTTCCACTGGACCAGGATGCTCCAAGCCCTGTCCAGCTTGGCCTTGAACACTGCCAGGGATGGGGCAGCCACAGCTTCTCTGGGCACCCTCACAAGGAAGAGCTTCCTTATATCCAACATGAATCTCCCCTCTATCAGTATAAAGCCATTCCCTATCACTACATACCTCTGGACTGTAAAACAGCTTGGGTGAAACCTTAGCCCTGTGTAAGTCCACGAGGAAGAGTAACCCTTTAAATTCAGCAGGGAATGCAGCTAAGCTCTTGAATGGCTGCATCCCTCCATTGGAGCTGCAGACCATGTGCAACCCATCCCCATGCTCCTGCCTGCCCCACTGCCCATCCTCAGCTCTGCCTCTTGCTAGTTTGCCTTATCTTGGGCTGTTCAGGCAGCAGCTCTTCCCAGGATTGACACCTGACCATGGGAAGCATCACATTGTACTTGGGATAATGTTCCTGACACTGTGCTCAGCGGCCTGCACAGTATATGCTGGAGATGCACCTCCTGCCACTGGTCCCTGGGTGCTTGGTGGGGTGATGTCCACCTAAATCTGCTCAGGGTGATCCTGCCTGCTAAAAGAGATGAGCATCACTTTTAGCACATAAACCATTATGTCCAGTGGCTCAGATGAATGGGACCTATGTCCTGGCTGCTTGGGATGGGAGATGCCCTGGTTGTACACATGGTGTGGTTAAATGTGATTCCCTGTGAGTATCAAGGAAAGCATCTCTTGCACTTCAGAGGAGAGAAAAGAGACAGGACTCCTGGTCTTATGCCAATAAATACGTATTACATCTGATCTAGCAATGGTGTGCCATGTAGGTAGTGTGTGGCAGTCTAGAAGTACTTGTATATTAACCTGAAACCATTCGGTTGTAGCTTATTTGGAGCCTTTTCCAACACCACTGAATATTCCTGGGCTTTGAACTACAAGATCCCGTAACACCGAGCATCAGGAGATTGGGCAGAGTGATGCACAGATTTTTATGGGAGTAAAATCCTGTATTTCCCTTATGAATCTTGGAGATGGCTCAAGCTCAGCCTGTATAGCCAGGCTGTGTGGGTGCTCAGCTGATCCTCAGCTTCTCCTTGGTGAGGGTTCAGTGGGGAAAAGGATGCTCCAAAATCATTCCTAGCACTACAAGGTCATCAGAAGGCTTTGGGATCAAAGGGGATCTTACCAGGTAGCACTGTGCAGGTGAGAGCACTGGGGAGGAGAAGTGGGGATGTGCTTTGGCTCAGACAAACCAGGCAAGTTCTGCTGCCTCCTGCTCCCTCTGCATGGTGGAGAGGATCCAAGCGGCTGGAGATGGAGCAGATCCAGCCTTGGGTCCCTTCCCAGCCTGCTCCCTGTGCCATTCCCCATTCCCTGTGTGTCTGTGTGCAGCAGGGGTGAAGGGCTGCAGGAGGGGATGTCACTGCTGTGTCTGACCCCAGGACATGAGGAATGTGGTGGCCTCACACCCGTGGCTCTGTGCTCCTCAGAGCGGTCTCACTGGGGAGCTGTGGGTTCACACAGCAGCTGTGCTCCCCTCCCATTGAGGATCACAATTCCCAACCTCGGGAAAGCCAGAGGAATCATTTTCCTACCCCATCATCTGTGTGAGCCTCAGCATTGATTGTCACCATGGCAAAGCAAAACCCTGTTGGTCCCTGGGCCAGCAAGCTGTTCTGGGAAGCCATTGTGTGCTGGGGTGGGCAACTGGAGGCAAAGGTTCTCAGTGTGTTGGGGAAGAGAGGCATCCCCTTCACAGGCCTCTATAGCTCTATATGGCTCTGTAGCTCTGTGCTATGGATGGAAAGGAAGCAAGGTAGAAGGTGAGCTAATTTGCCTTCTTTCTAGCCTTTAGCATCTTCCCTGCCCTGTTCCCAGTTGTGGCTCCCACTAAAAGGAGGGGAGCAGAAGTGTCTCTTTGCTGGTGCCAGAGTCCCCATCCAGTCCCCTGCCCAAGGCAGAACAGATCTGAGCAACGCTGCCAGCAACAGGAGATGTGTTTGAGTGTGTATGTGGGATGGGAGAAGCTGCTGACATGCCAGCGAGCTCCTCCTCTTTGGAAAGGCAGATCTGGTGCCAGGGAAAGGAGCAGGGAGAACAAAAATGCCCAGGTTATTGGGGAGGTGAGAAGGGGTGCATCCCAACCCAGATCTCACTGATGATGCTCCACGTGCATGAATCCCAGGAAGCCGGGAGCCACCGCGTTCATGCTGGGAACACTCCACTTACGTTAACATATGTACTTTTATATGCCTATAAGGGTAGCTAAAAGTGCTGCATTCCAATCCCCGAGGAGGCAACTGCTGTCTGGAGTCCAAGCGGGTGGATGTACTCTGCTGTCCCCACGTGCCTGGTGCGGCGCTGGGCTGTCATGTTGCCCAGGAGATCGCAGCGCTGTGCTCCTTCGCCTTCATCCTCAGGGCAGCGATGCTGGAGGTCTTGCGGTCCGGCTCGCTGTTCAGCTCGTAGCCATTGAGGCCGGGGCTCATCCCGGCCGTGCCGAACAGGCCGCCCATGTGAGTCTGTCCCACGTGGCTGCCGGGGCCGAGGAACTCGGAGACGCCGCCGGATGCGTGGGGATGAGCATGGGGGGACATGCAGGAGGGCACCGTCTCGCAAGGGACCACGCAGGCAGGCACCGGGGAGGCAGCTCCGTTGTTGCCGATCCAGGAGGGGTTTTGGATCTGGGGGTGGGAGAAGAAGCATCAGGGCTGTCATAGAGCATCCCACAGGGCAGCGCTGTGCATGAGGAGCAGCGGTGGGATGGGATGTGGTGCTGGGCACCACCAGCATCTGATCTGCTGACCATCCAGAGACTGTGGCAATGTGGACAAGGGAAGGGAGGGTGGGAGACTAACCCATAGAGAGCAGGAATGTGCCCTCCTCTGACGCAGCCTCTGGAGCACAGTGTGATGGGGAACGGCTGAGGGACCTGCGGGGTTCATTCTGGAGAAGAGAAGGCTCAGGGGGAACCTGATCACTCCCTACCGCTGCCTGAGAGGAGGATGGAGCCAGGAGGGAGATGGGCTCTGCTCCCAGGGAACAAGGGATGGGACAAGAGGAAACGGCCTCAAGCTGCACCAGGGAAGGTTTAGATGGAGCTGAGGAACAATTCCTTCCCCAGAGGGTGCTCAGGCATTGGAACTGCCCAGGGCAGTGCTGGAGTCACCATCCATACAAATGTTCACACATCGTGTAGACGAGACCCTCAGTGCCATGGGTCAGTGGTGGCCTTGGCAGTGCTGGGGAGTGGATGATCTTAAAGGTCTTTTCCAATCTATTAATTTTCTATTCTGTTCTGATTGTTCTGTGTTTTTAGCCGTTTATTTTATTCCTTTACACCATCACCACTTTTTGGAGCAGGGATGTTCTTGGCATAGAAAGCCTGGTGTTCCCATCATGTTCCCCTGGGCCTACCCATTACAGAGAGCAGGCAGAAAGGGGCACTCTGAACTGCCAATCCACCTCCTGCCCCATCACAGGGCAGCTTTGCCTAAACTGAGGCTTTTTATATCACACAGAGCTGAGCTTCCCACAACCTCCAGCACTGGCACTTTCCCCTCTCCCTGGTGATGCTCATTGCCCATTGAGGAAGCAGTTGAGCAGCATGAGGGTTCCTGCAGCATCACTCATTAAATGGTAGTGCAGGAGAAGAAAGGGGGCCCAGGGCACCAGCAGGAATAAGTGTGTGGTGGGGGTACATGGGCACACAGGATGAAAGCAGGGAGGAAGCAAGCATCTGGAGAGAGCAAAGGGTCCTTCATCCCACTGCTCACCCTCAGCCCTCTTTGATCTCCTGCCTCCCACAGCTTGCTTTCCATCCTCTGGTCCCCAGGGCAGGGAGAGGAGGGCACTAAGGATGGAGGGAGGCAGTGTAGGTTACAAAGGGCGCTCTGAAAAGGCGGCTGAGAGTGTCCCCTGCTTGAAAAGCTGCTTTGGCACCGCTCAGCTGTTTCATAAGGGTTCTTGTTCAGCGGGGAGGAGATGCCAAGCAGGAGAGAGCTCTAATGCTCTTGGTGTGGTGCTGGAGTAGCTGGGAGCCAGGGTGTTGGGGAGGAAGGACTCCAAGTGGATCTGTGAGGACAAGTCGGGTTCAGAGCATCCTCAAGGGGGTTCTGGGTGGTGGGAAGAGGAGTCAGCAGGATGGAGGGAATGCTCTGTGGGGCACAGCGTAGCCCTTGAGCTGATGAACACCCTGATGATGCCCTGGCATCATCTGAAGGCAGCGTTGTGAAATGGGGCCTGAGCCAGGGCTTAGGAGGCTGCTGTGGTGGCGGGTTCCCCAGGACAGGAGGCTAAGGTGGCACTTGCCTCCTGAGCCAGCAGGAATGGTTTCAACAGGCCCTGGGAGCAGCTGCAGATCCCATCCCTCCTTCGGAGCACAAACGCACAGATCCCTCGGGAAGCATCCCCAGACGTCATCAAGAACGGTGGGGGTACCACAGCCTATTGCTGGGAGGCAGCCGTGGAGATTTACCAGGGGAAAATGCTTTGTCCAACTGCCTAAAGAGGGGGTATGGAAACCGGGCATGGAGATGGGAATCATTGCTGGGAACTGCGGGGGTTTAGGCTTGAAATAGCCTTTTAAACCTTTCCAAACCAGTGGGATATTAATGGGCAGCAGCATACATGATGGAAGACAATGTCATCATAGAATCCCAGAATGATTCGGGTTGGAAGGATCATTAAAGCTCCTCCAGCTCCAACCCCTGCCATGGGCAGGGACACCTTCCACTAGAGCAGGTTGCTCCAAGCCTCTGTGTCCAACCTGGCCTTGAGCACTATCAGGGATGGGGCAGCCACAACTTCTCTGAGCACCCTGTGCCAGTGTCTCAGCACCCTCACAGGGAAGAGCTTCTTCCTTATATCCAACCTAAACCTCCACCTAATAGGATGTGCTGAGTGGGGTGACCTGTGCCCGAAGAGTGGCTGCATGTTAAGCAGAGATGGTTTTGGTGCCTGCCTGAAAGAGCCGAGCAGGGCACCCAGCTGTATAATTCCTTCAGTGCTTGGCAATACAGCCCCAGCCCCTGCACTCCTGAGGGCAGATGGATGAACCCAAGTAGCGAAGCATCACTGAGGGGTACCTGTGATCAGAGGTACCTGGACAGCTGGAGCAGGGCAGGGGGATGCACTCACCTGGGCATAGTTCTCAGCACGGGTGAGCAGGGGCAGCTCATAGGCAGTGGAGAAGTGGGTCCGGACCTGCTGCATCTGACCGAAGCGCTCCCGCTTGCGCCACTTGGCTCTTCTGTTCTGGAACCAGACCTGGGGAGAGGGTGACAGGAGGCTGTGAACGGGGGAGATGCTGTTGGTGCATGGGGAGCCCCCCGGAGCAGGGAGGGCATCACTGACAGGGGGTGTGAATGGCACATGAGCCCTGCTGGGTACCCCTGGGGAGTCTGTGCACCCCAGGCAGCAGGCGATGCCCACCTTCTGCCTGTCTGGGCACATAGAATGGGTTGGGTTGGAAGGGACATTAAAGCTCATCCACTTCCAATCCCTGCCACCAACAGGGACACCTTCCACTACAGCAGGTTGCTCCAAACCCCATCCAACCTGGCCTTGAACACTGCCAGGGATGGGGCAGCCACAGCTCCTCTGGGCACCCTGTGCCAGCGCCTCAGCACCCTCACAGTAAAGGATTTCCTTCTTATATCCAACCTCAACTTCCCCTATTTCAGTTTGTACCCATTACCCCTTGACTTGTCACTACAGTCCCTGATGAAGAGCCTCTCCCCAGCATCCTTGTAGCCCCCTTCAGATACTGGAAGCTGCTATGAGGCCTCCATGCAGCTTCTCTTCTCCAGACTGAACAGCCCCAGCTTTCCCAGCCTGTCTCCCTATGGGAGGTGCTCCAGACCCTTTATATTCACAGCTCTTCCCTCCCACAGCCTGGAGTAGCCCATGCTCCTCACACCCCTAAATCAGTGTTATGCAAGTGCAGCCCTCGTGCCATCAGCCAGTTTCAGATGGGAAGTGAGAACACATCCATGTGTGCCTGAGCCCACCAGCACCGTGACTTCCCTTAAGCCTAATCCTGGCTGTGACAGTGCCATCGGCTGAGAGCTTGCATTTCTTATTGAAGTCTTCATTTTCTGAACTGTGCAAACCCAAATACACAACATGACACCCATCTCCTCCTTAGCTGCAGGATAAGGGCCCTTCTATAGCATCGCGTGTCCTTAGCTTTACACTGACTTTGCTTTGCAGGGCTTGTAGCTCTCTGCTTCACAGCGCTGCTCGGATCCCTTCGAGGCAGAGGAAGGACCAAAACTCTGCTTCTCCTCTTATTTTTACTGGCTTGACATCAGTGTGGATGATTGCACTGTTGTCAGCACCACTGCTCCTGATTTGCATCAGCCTAAGAGAGATCAGAGCCGGGCCCAGTGTCTTCAAAGCCTCTTGAAGCTTGTGAGTCAGGGAAACGCATCAATCAAGAGCCGCTTTGAAGGCACCGAGGGATGCAGGCGATCACCAGTGGCTGGGTTGTGCAGGTCACGCCAGTGCATGAAAGGAGCAGCCCTAAAGCTGCTTGGTTCTGCTTCGAGTTTTACATGGTGACGGGGTGGGGGGGCATCACTAACCAACACATCGGTCCTGCCTGTGCTTGGCCATGGGGCAGCTCTGCTGCTTGGAGGGCAGCTGGGGATGCTCATGGAGGATATTAGATAGACTTAGGAGGTAGCAGGGCATAGGGGATAAAAGGACACTCGTATTAGCAGCCTGCATCAGTGCAGCTGAAAGCTGCTACAGGGAAAAAAAGGCCTGAGGGTCCATGGTTTCTGGTCTGAGCTGACCTTATTGTGCTGAAGGAGCTGTTTCAGCCTCTCCTGCTTCAGTTTCCCCTTCCTCAGCCTTGTGCTGGTCTCTCACAGCTCTCCACTGCTGCCAGCCCCATGATGCCAGTGGGTACCTGAGGATCTGTGGTCTGCTCAGTGCAGGAGGGGGGATAGTGCAATGTCCTCCATATGTGGGCTGCGGATCATAGGGATAGTGTAGGGATGGATGATATGGGGGGGATGGTGTGGGGATGGATGGTATAGGGATGGATGGTGTAGGGTTGGATGGTATGGGGTGGATGGTGTAGGGATGGATGGTATAGGGGTAAATGGTTTAGGGATGGATGGTAAAAGGGTGGATGGTATAGGGGTGGACGGTGTAGAGACGGATGGTATGGGGTGGATGGTGTAGGATTTAGTGCTTTGCCACACAATGCCACTGGCATGGGCCATCCCCAAGCCAACCAGTCTAATCATCCCCAAAGCAGCAACCTGACATTAACCCCCACCCCTGAATCCAAAACCCTGTAAGGATTTACAGTGGGTGCAAAAAGCACTATGAGAAAGCTCCTAACTTTATCCCATCAGAGCACACACTGCGCATGAGGAGCATCCGACTGGAGCAGGTTTGATGCCCCAGGCATCCGTCTGCTTTCCTTCTTGGCACGGCCGCTGCAGCCCAGCTGCAGGCCAGTCCCAGGGCTGGCCCACATGATGCCTCTTTGATCTGCACATTCAAAGCTAGCGGTGGTGACCCGGTTCCTCCTCGGGCAGAGGAGGCCCTGCTGTGCACAGGGGGGTGCGGAGCAGGTAGGGAGCACAGCGCCGGCCGCTGTGAACATGTGCCATGCATATGCGGCTGTTCCTGCATGGTTTGCCCACACACCTGCACTGCTATGCATGGAGCATCCCATCGGAGCAGGGTTCCCGAGCACAGGGTCCTACAGCAGTGCCTGGCTCTGCGGTGTGACCTCCAAACCATCAGCATGGGGTTTGTGCGCTTGAATCCCCCACACTGGCAAAGCGGCCATGGGGATGTTTTCCAAAGTAAAGGCTTTCCTTTTTATATATGCATTGGTTTGAACTGGCACCGGAAGAATGAAATAGTTTAAACTGGCAATTCCCAAACTGCAATCCCTATGGCTAGTGGGATGTGATGCTGTGATGAAGGATCAGATCAGGCTGGAAAGGAATCATAGAATCATGGAATGATTTGGGTTGGAAGGGACCTTAAAGCTCATCCACTTCCAATCCCTGCCACAGGCAGGGATACCTTCCACTAGAGCAGGTTGCTCCAAGCCCCATTCAACCTGGCCTTGAACACTGCCAGGGATGGGGCAGCCACAGCTTCTCTGGGCACTCTGTGCCAGCACCTCAGCACCCTCACAGGGAAGAGCTTCTTCCTTATATCCAACCTAGATCTCCCCTCCATCAGTTTAAATCCATTCCCCCTTGTCCTGTCCCTGCAGACCCTTGTGAAAAGCTCCTCTCCAGATTTCCTATAGGCCCCCTTATGTACTGGAAGGCTGTTACAAGCTCTCCCTGGAATCTTCTCCAGGCTGAACAAAAACGACAAGTGCTGGTGCCAGGGGCACTGAAAATACATGAGGGCTGGCAGTGCGACACTGCTCCCAAACACTTGTGGCAAGGCTTGGACCACTATTTAATGTTCTCCTTTCTCCTCTGGCCAAGGGCCTTTGGGCTGCTTCGTACCTTGCTGTAGGGTTTCCCTAGACCAAAGTGCTCCAGGGAAAACAGGGCTGGCAGGGCTACGCGTGATGCTGAAGTTGTCAGCAGAAAACCAACTAATCCCAAGTGTTTCCTCAATCTTAGGGGACACCTGCTTTTCCAAAGCAAATCTAAACCTAACAGAAGCCCTTTATCCTTGCATTCCCTGTCACTTTCTGTCAAGAGAGGATGCTGTAGAAGGGAATGTGATAGCGGAGGTTGCAGCAGTGGATGCAGTGTGTCCTTTGGGATCAGGATGGGGTACCCTGTGGGATAAGCAGTCTCTGTGGGCTGCATCTCAGTGTTAACAATTAGAGTGGGAGTGGAGGGTAATGTCATGAATCCGGCTCCTGCAGACAATGCTTTGATAAGCCCTGACGTACCAAATCAACCCTATAAAAATCTACAGAACACAAAATGTTTCATGTCTCCATAAACATTCAGCCATATGCTGGTACCTAAAGCCATATGCACACACAGCTGATGTGCTGTGGGGGGTGAGGAGGCTGGGAATGGCCTCAGACAAAGAAAGCAGGAGGCTCTTGCTCGCTGTCTTGCTCCTGCTACCCTGGCACCAAGCCCCATGTGCACCACACTGGGTACGGATGGATGGCCAAGCTGGTGCCTCACCCAGGCCCCTCTGGATAGTTGGAGCTGCATCCCTGCATTTGTTCTTCCTCACAGCTAAAGGACAAGGTGACTTCCCCTCTCTCCCAGCCACTCTAGTGCAGTGGTGGAGGGTGAGGATGGTCTTTCACATCTGGTGATGGGCATCCATTGGACTGGATCCAGCCTGCAGCCACCCCACCCTGTGCTCAAGCCCCACTTGCTGCATCACCCCTGATGCAGACAATGCCTCTCTGCATTCAAGACCCTGACAGCCCCACCACATCTATTGTCCCCATCACTGTCCTCCATCCCTGCTGCCCTCATCCCTCTGCTCCATCTCTCTCCAGGACCCCATCCCTCTGCGAAAGGCCAGTCTTTCTCTCCTCATCCTGGAGATGGCCACCAGCCCCTTTGCCTTCCAGGCTGCAAGAACAGAGCCAGAATTCATCCTTGAGTGCTGAAACTGGACACCATTTTATCAGTGGCCTGGAATGGGAAATTGGAGCCTGGGATGAGAGAATTGAATAACTCGACCTTGTTTTCATTTCATGTTTAATTTCCTGCAGGCTTAGCTCAGTCTTTCCGCTCCTTCTACCAGACTCCCAGGGTTTTATGGGGGAAAAGGGATCAAGATATATTACTTCTTGCTTTGCTTTGCTCCTTTTCTTGCCCTTTTTTTTTCCCCTCCAAGGCACTGATTTTGCTACAGCGGAGTTTGACGTTTCCCTCTCACTTTCAAGCATCACAGGGTCACCACCGAAAACATTTCATTAGCGGTCCCTGCCATCATCACAAGGCTGGCTCTGAGGGAAGCTGGATGAGGGTTACATTCCCTGGCTGTGAATCCTCCTTCCAACCCCTTCTTCTCTTCTGCCACAGAGCAGGCCAGGAGGCAGGGATACAGCACAAGAGAGATGAGCAGCCAGGGCCAGGCTTGTGATGCGTACGTGTGCATGCATGCAAGGAGCCATGTGTGAATACATGTGTGTACCATGTCTCCAACCATCTGCAGCAGCCATGGATGGGATGGAAGAGGCTTGTTGTTGGTACCAAGCAGGAGCTCTTTCTGCAGCCCCAGACATGGAAAAGGAGGAGAAAAAGATGGCTTACGCATGGCTCACAGTTCTAAAAATGGGGATGTGCAGAAGCTCAATAGCACTTGGCAATTAGGGACTGGGTTGTGGGAGGCAGGAAGGGAAATATTGCTCTGCATGACAGTGGGAATTAGTTTTGATACTGTCAGGCACTAACACTAAAGGCTGGAAACCAAGGCAGGGAGAGCAATGGAGCCAGGCTGCAGGATGCCACCGCTGCTGGCGTGAGCACATCTCCAGGCATAGGGATCTCCAGCCACTATTTCACTAATGAAGTGCGAGCTTGGGAAAGGGATGGAATAAACCAGAGCTGCCACATCCCTGCCTTGACTCCACATCTGCTCCTCCTGCAGCTCCATGGCTGGTTGTGCTCCCCAGAGAGCGGAGCCTGGCCAAAGGGGATGGATGACCTCCAGATGAAGCAGGCTCAGGCATGGGAGGGAGCATCACACTTCAGACCTGATGGTGCCTTGTCTCCCTGCTCTGCCTTGCTGAACCTGGCCTCCCATGACACTCACCATTCCTTTGAGCTTCCCTCAAAGCCCATGGGGCAGCAGTAGGTGTGTGCCCAGACACCCTGCAGCAGAGTCCCTGGCAGAAAGTATCTGAGTACATAAATGGCTCTTTGGCTTGCAAGAGATAAAAAGTAAAGGGTTGATGGCTTATCTGTGGTTTGCACTCTCTTCTTTGACCCTTGGTCCTTGCAGTGGGAATTTGCTTTGCCATCGATCTCCTGCTGCCCCATGCCTGTGCCCCATCTCCGGCTGTGTGCTAATGGCTCTCAGTACTGCAGTGCTGCCCAAAGGGATGGGAGGCCAAAGCCAGCCCTAAACAAGCTATAACACAACCCAGAGCTGAAAACAGACACTGGGGTGATTCACTGGCTCCCCAACACCAAAAGCTTCCCTATCGGTCAGCAGCAGAGCCCTGTGCCACCCCAAGCTGTGTCCCATTTCCCCTGGAGGGGCAGCAGCCCTTCATCACAAGGCAGTGGCTGGGTACCAGTCGGCAGCACAAGGGAATGGGTCCTTCCTGGTGGGGCTGGGGGAATGAATGAAATGCAGTTTCTCACCCTTCTCACCCTGGGTAAGTGCTTATACGCAGCCAGACCACTTAGACAAGCTCTTCAGCTGCTCTATTACATGAGCCCTGTCACCACCATCCCAAGTGTGAGGTGCATGTGAGAGGCTGCAAGAGGCTCTTCTCAGGCTCCTGGGGGTGCCTATCTCAGAGCAGGGTGAAACCTCCAATCCAAGGCTGTGCCTGATTTCCTCTGGGAAAAGACACTTCTGCCCTTGGCCGCAGTGTTATTCAGTGGTAAAGTGGGGAATAAACCCCCTGGGATCATGGGTCATATGGAATGAACTTGTGGATTGCATCCTGCCTCTGTTAGCCAGCCCTGCATGCTAGCTGGGATGTGTTAGCTGGCTCTGAGGCAGGCAGGAGGAGCTTGCCACCCTCCAGCACCTCATTCTCATTCCTAAGCGAAAGGAATTTCATGCCCTGTGCAGCCAGTAATCCAATGCTGCGCCTGGGTCTCCCGGGAGACCCCATCAGCACTTGTGATGTGGCCATGGGAAATCAAAGGCTGCATCCAGTGGGAGAAGAAAAGAGCTGATGTTTGTAGCACTGCCATTCCCTGCGCGTTCCGCAGTGCCCAGCATGCCAAGCGTGGGATAACAGGAATTGTTGAAATCCATCTGTGTCCAGCCTGAAGAGAAACTGCTGTGGGGAAGAAGAGGACACCAGCCTTGCAAACCAGCTTGGGCATGCAGACAAGAAAATCCTGCAGCTACTTCCACGTGGAATGTACAGAGTAAAAGAGGCTTCAGCAAGGTGCTGGCCTGACTGCTTTGACTGCCTGCAATTATGGGTAAAGGTTAGAGCAGAGGGGAAACCAGGCTGGGAGTCTTCCTCGTATAAGAGATACAACCACACGTGTCCATAGTCCAGATATGTTTGATGCTATTGAAGGTTCTGGGGATGGTGAGCTGATAAAAGGCCGCAGACAGAAGTCACAGGACTAAATAGACTGGATATGAGAGCCTAAGCTAAAGTGGGACCTGTGATGGCTGTCATGGAGTGAGCTGAGGATGCTCCAAGTGATGGTGCTCCTTTTTGCACATGCTTCTGAGCTCTGCCAGGCCTTCAGTTTAACCCTGACTCAGAGGAAAGAGCAGCACTCAGGGAATCACTGACTCTCAATGTGGAGTTTGGCTCCCCAGGTTAGTGTGGGATATAGCTCATGGGAGCTGGGACCTGTATGATGGAGGTGGTTGAGACCACAGTGTGGCTGTTTGACTCCAAGCTGGTGGGAGCATCTTTATGCTTTGGATCACCAGGTTTTGTGCAGTCTCAGTGCCTGTGTAGCCAAGCAGACATGAGCTGCCCCTCCGGTGTCACTCCCTGCTCTCTGATACTGAACGTCATGGTCACTTCTACGTACCCATCTTACCATGGAAAACCTTGATCCCCCACAGACTAACAAACCCGTGTCCCCTGCTGAACCTCCTGAAGAAAGCAGCTTTTGTAATAGCTTTGTTTAGTGTGGCACTGAGGCTTTACCATCCCAATTAGCTCAATGACAACAGGCATCTCTAAGAACACTGGAGCCACCAGCCCAAATAAAGGCTCTCTAGTGTCAGACATGGATGTACCTCCCCATCCTATCCCTGCTGGAGAGGCTGTGTCAGGGCTCTGGATAGGGCTTGTCTGCCTACAGGCTGTGATGGGGTTGCAGGGACAAGCAAGGCTCATGGTTCCATTCTCCCACCCTTTGCCCAGCATCATCCCATTCCCCGTTACCTGTACACGAGCCTCGGTGAGGTCTGTCCTCATGGCCAGCTGCTCCCTGGCATAGACATCTGGATAATGGGTCTTCTGGAAGACCTTCTCCAGCTCCTCCAGCTGGTAGCTGGTGAAGGTGGTGCGGTTCCTCCGCTTCTTGCCCTTGTTGCTCTCCGAGTCAGCCTTGTCCATGGGGCTGGGCAGGTCCGTGCTGGCCCTGTCCTGGGGCACTTTCACCCCGGCCTCCTTCACGCTGAGGTAGCTGCTGTCCATTCCCGAGGGATCGGAGCTCGGCTGCAGGTCAGCTTCTCCCAAATTGCTCTCCTTACCTATTTGGGTTGGGAGGAAGGGGAAGGGCAGGTTCGAGCAGGGTGGGAAAGGGGAAAAGAGAGAAGGCAACAGATGTAAATCAACCCATGATTGAGTTCAACCCATTAAAGCTACAGCCATGGCACTTGGGCACCAAATGCAGATAGAGAGGGTGACACCACCCTGGGCAGAGAAGGGGAGTGAGGAAAAAGCTGCCCTAGGTGCAGGAAAGCTGCTGGCCTCAGCCTCTGAGGGTGCTGGAGCTCACCAGGATGTGCCTTTGCTAAGGGGAGAGGTGGTTGTTATGGCAGAGGGGCTGGTCCCAGCCCTTGGATGCCAGCATGGCATGGGGAGGTTGTGGTGAGCTCTGCTAGCTATTCTCATTGCCCCTCCAGGAGCTGGGTGGAAGGATGAGCCCAGCACGCTCATGTGCATACACCCCATGCATGCACATCCTGTTTCACTTTCCCACCACCCACAGTAGAAGTGGAACCCTATGGAACACTGCATTCCTTGGTCCTGGCCACTGAAGAGGTCTCTGAGGACAGAGAGACCCAAACCCAGGCCTCAGAGGATGGCCCCAACCTGTCTGTGTTCCCCTGAATAATTACAGGGTAGAAACCCAGGGGCACGGAGCAGCCACGCTTGGTGCTCAGTGCAATTTGCTTCCTACTCATGCATCCCAATGCAATGGTGTTTTGTCAGCAGAGGTGTTTCTGCACCCCCCAATCACCCTACAGGCTGTTATGAGGACATGAACTTCTTTCAGCAAAAAAGGCTGTGAATGGCACCTAGTGCAATAGAAAAGGCTGTTGTGGAACACCTGCAGAAATACACCAGCAGAGAGAGATGAGAGGAATCCGAGTGCAGCCTGGGAGGCTGTTCTTGCATAATTCCTGAGTAATTAATAACCAATAGGCCTTGACATACAAGATCAAGAGGGCGAAGCAGGAGGAGGACATTTCAACCACTGCAGTGAGCTGGTTCCTCTCTAAAGCTTAGTCGATACGAGTAAAACCAACTTTGAACTTCTGTAATGGAGTATATGTGTCCGCAGGCAAAGGTGCTATGATGGGGCATCCTCTCCTGCCCACCTCCTGCCTACAGTGGCAGTGGTGTGCCCTTCATTAGCAGGAGTGCTGCCACACCAGCAGGATGCTCATGGGACCTATAGCAATGTCCTTGCATGTTGGGACTCATCCACCCAGCCTGTGCTGCACGGCCCATGCCATACATGCCCACAGCTCTGGACAAAAGCCATGGTAGCCCAACTGCAAGGTTTGACCTCGCGCCACGACACTGAGCTCTGGAATGTCCAGGAAGGAAAGGGTGCAGTGATACTTCCTACCCGTGCTCTCCTTACCAAGCCAAGATCGCTCCAAGGGGGTAACCTTTTCAGCCAGTTTCACTTTAGCCTATTTTTAAATGTTCTCAGTCCAGGATCAGTCTTTCTGGGAAGTGGCTCCACCATCTAATGACATTCCCACTGGGAGCTTTTCCCAGCAGTGTCATTAATGCCGGTTCAGGACTCTTAATGTGTGTCTTTGGAAATCCCCATTCTTTCCATCAGTCATCCCTTGTTACAACATCCTTCCACCTAATTCACTGTATATTCATGGCTTAGCCCTTCTGTGATCAGCTCTGTCATGGTTCACAGCCAAATAAGTGGGCTTGTGAAAAGGTCTATGTATCCTTCTCCTTCTCTCACTCCTGCAGTTGAAAGAGTGATTGGGATACAAAGAGGAGGATGAGATGTAGCTGTCACCCTCAGGCATGAGGACAAGGAAGGCCCAGGTTTAAGCTTTAAGTTTGTGAGGATGAGCTATGAAAGGGGTTTGTGGAAAAAATGGCCAGTTATTACAGAGGAGCCAAAGGCAGATGTGGGATGAAGGCACCAGAGGTGCAGGAGCTGTCTGCCACTACCACCCCACCGTGCTCTCAGATTTATTGCTTTCCCCAATACTCTCCCCTCAGGCTTTTGAAGAGCTCCCATAAAGCTCAGCAAAATGTGATGTGTATTTCCACTCTCTCTGCTTTGATCCTTAGGAATGTTCAGCCAAGTTTTATGCTCCCTGGTACTGGGACCAGTGTCTAGGCCATTGACACACTGCCTCCTCTTGACACCTTCACTTCCCAACTGACTGACTTCTTCCATCACTCCTGGGGGATGCAGGTGGACAGGCCCATTCAAACCAGGCTGTGACCATGCTCTGTGCCACAACCTGGGTATATCATATGCTATGGCCATGATAGTTACACTTTTCAAACCTAATGATAATAAAACTGTTCCAGAAAGCCTGCAGCAACGGGCTACTGCCTATGAGCATCAGTAGGGATAGACTAATAAATAAATGAAAGTATTCCAGGATTTTTTCCCTCCTTTCTTCCCTTTTTTGTTTTATTTCTGGTGTCGGGAAGCTCAGCACATTCTCCCCCTGCCTTTGTGCTGCTTCTCCCTAACTCCCAGCTCCTCTGCGATCCAACACGCAGCAAACGCAAGACCTGAGGTCTTTCCTTGGGAACTCCTCTGCTGTTTCCTATCTAGTCAAGCAGCCTAAGCAGCTGAAGAAGAGTCTGCAAAACACACACACGGAGAAAAGCTCTGCTTCTGATTTAATTTCATCGACTGTAGCTCAAACTGCAGCTGGGAGCTGGGCTTTCAGCAGTGATGGTTATTGCCACAAGCCGTCAGTCCCAAGGAGCAAGTGACCACCCATCCCTGCCTCCAGCTCAGAGCCCTCCTTGCCACTCAGCCACGGAGCAGATAAGGGCTTCTTTACCTCCAGCCCCTATGGGCACCAGCAGGGATGAGCTGTCACTTGGAGGCAGGGAGCATGGACATCAGTGTATGAAGGGGATAGCGTGCATCCACCCTTGGCTGAACATCCCAAGATGTAACTCATTCCCTAGTAAAAGGATCCCTGACCTCAAAACCAGTCATGCTAACTGCAGAAGTGAAACAAATTGCATACATCTGCATATGGATATGCCCAGACTTCCTGTAACTGGAGATGGCCTCAAAGTTTCAGTGCAAAGTTTGGGGTGTCTGTTCCTAATCAAACCTAAAGAGACCTTGAGTTACATATTGTGAAGATCTCCGTGACAAGGAGGTAATGTGAGTGTCACTGCGCCCTTACAAGCCCAACAAGACCACTTGGTGCCTTCTTCACTGCTTACAAATCTGCCCTTGCCCTTAGAGCAGTATGATATCAGAGCAAAGTCAGCTTGGTGCATCCACATGGGAGTAGAGAGTAGGACATGTCAAATACACAACTTTGGGCCCAATGTGAAATGTTGGGTCTCCTTTACAGAGCACATGTGAGGCAAACCACAAAGATAGACTCCTTCACATAGATCCTGTGATCCTACAAGGTTGCAAGACATCTACATAGCCAGCAAAACCCAGAGACACCACCAGCACAGAGCTGTTTCCTTTGGGCTCCAAAGAAGCCTTCAGGATCTTGGCATTGCCAATGTTCTGCTCTGGCAGCATCTCATCCAGGCTATTAAGGTCTCAGTGAGGAGACCTTAATAACATAGGGAGCTTCTGCCTTCCTGCCCAGGGGTTTTCTTCCTGCCCATCCCCAGATCCCTATAGCTTCCTACACTGGCTATTTCATGGTACCTCCCCCTGCCTTGCTCTGACTCTTACTTTTCACAGCAGCAATGCTTAAGAAAGAAAAACACCAAAAAATCTATAATGCAGATGTTTAAAAACACTTTTAAAACCCAGTTCTGGCTCTTGATGTCATTCTTTCAACTCTTGCTTAAATACCAGTGCTAAAATGCTGCCTAGGTAGGGTTTGGGCAGCATATTCTGCAAGGAAGATTTACACCACAGCCCAGCCAGCGCACCTCCAGCACTCCGCTGGCAGTAGTAACCTTATCCAGTCCCTGTGATCGTGCCTTAACACATGCTGAAGCCATTATATTTGTTCCAAAGTTGTCTGTTGCAACCTTCTGCCTCCTGTCTGTCATTGCAGTTTAGAAGTCTGCACAAGGCTGTCATTTAAGAAAACAACCACATTTTGGCATATATAGGATAAAACGGAGCAGCTGGATTTGAGATATAGAAAAGCCCAAATCTTTTATTTCTGCTCAAGGAGTGAGCGTTCTTGCAGTCTGCAGATATAAAGAAGGGTTTAAAGAGGGAGAAAAGACACACTTTTTCTAGCTGAATGTGGCATCACTGATTTTATTAGCAATGATCAGATATTTAACACTAATTTTCCTCTTGAGCACAACTGGTAAAACTGGGCAGCATCTACCTCTTAAATGCAGGTGGTAGAAGTCTACACAAGACAAAAGCCATTGGTATAGTTCTCAAAGCTGCCTTTATTTCCTGCTGTGCAGAAACTGGTTGGAGCATCTCTATTTCCAATCTGGATAAGGATGAGCACATCACCTTGTGTCCAGTGTACTAGTGGTCCCCTTGAGTTTGCATAAATCAGAGCTGATTCCTATATGAAAGCACGTCTGTTCATCTAACCCAGCCAGGGAGCTCATTTGATTGGTCCCACAGAACCTGAAGGAAGCCTGGAACATGGTTGGAGCAGATCCTTTCCATGGCACAACATGCACTGACTTCCCTTTGCGCAGAGGAGAGACTACTGCATGAATGTGCTCACCTCCATGGACACCATGAACCTCTGCTGAGCCTGCCAAAACTGCTGGTACTGCTAACATAGCCATGAAAAAAGCCATAAAAATAGCCATGCAATGCCTGGCCACCCTGGGGAGTTAAGAGACAGATACACCAAATTCTTACAGAATATCCTGGTTTTAGGAGGATGAAAGTGGGGAGAAGATAGTTTCTTTCTACTGTGCTCCTCCTGACCATACCTAAGGCTCCTCAATTCAAGAAGAGACTGATTCTGCAGTTCTGGTGTCCTCAACATAAAAAGGACATGGAACTGTTGGCACAAGTGCAGAGGAGGGCTACGAGGATGATCAGGGGACTGGAGCACCTCCCCTATGAAGACAGATTGAGAAAGTTGGGCTGTTCAGCCTGGAGAAGAGAAGGCTGCGTGGAGACCTCATAGCAGCTTCCAGTATCTGAAGGGGGCCTATGAGGATGCTGGGGAGAGACTCTTCAGGACGGACTGTACTGAGAGGACAAGGGATAATGGCTTGAAACTTAAACAGGGGAAGTTTAGATTGGATCAGAGGAAGAAAATCGTTACTGTGAAGGTGGTGAAGCACTGGAATGGTTTGCCCAGGGAAGTTGTGAATGCGCCATTGCTGGTGGTGTTCAAGGCCAGGTTGGACATAGCCTTGGGTGGCATGGTTTAGTGGGAGGTGTCCCTGCCCAT
>JASSUY010008150.1:27376-38280 GCA_032466535.1 Forpus xanthops | reverse complement strand
ATTTTTTTAGTTGCACTGTAAATACCATTAAAAGCAACTATGGGAATGTTTTCTGCTTTTTTTTCCCTCTGCTGCAAGAGGGAAAAAATTATTTCTTTGTAATGAAAGTTGTGACCTTTATCTATTTAGAAGATTTGCCAAAAGGGACTTTCAGAATAAAAATCATGATGCATAATGGGACTTATAATAAAATCCTGAAAGATGCCAATCTGTACATAATCTGATAATCCTTTTACATCCTGGTCAAAGACAGTGAAGTTTTTAGTGTGTTCAAATGAGAATTGCTTCGTGACTTTTCAAGCCACACCACTTGATAATACGTTTTTAAAACAAGGGATCAGATTTATGTTTGTGTTCAAAAATAGACTTGTGTGGTTATAGCCCACTGCTGTGCTATAACCACACCAATAAAAACATGTACTTCCTTGTTTGGGAGGAATATCATATCTTTTCGAAGATAACTTTTATGTGGAAAAGGAGAGAGGTTAGTCTCTTTTACAGTAAATGCGCTAAATACCGTTTTATGAGCTTTCTTTTAAGATTTTGCTTTTCTAAATTAAAATGGTGTTCTTTGCTAATAGTTACTTCCAGCCTAATTATTTTTGTTCTGTTGAGCTCAAACTGCTATTTAAAGAGGAAAAAAGCCCTGCTGTGGCCTGTTCCCTGTGGTTTGATGGAGGCCTCTAGGCAATCAGACTAATCAGAGCTCAGTCTCAGGGTCAGCCTGCTCTCTGCAACAATCTCTGCAGAGGCTGCAGCTGAGCTCTTCCCATCGTGTTCGAAAGTTGTGCACATTTTATATTAAAGGTGACAGGCACAAGCAGGCAAGAATGCAGACCATGCAATAAAGGTGTTTTAACAGGACAACAGTATGTGCCTGTTTTCAAAACTCAATATTAAATTGCATGTAGCAACTGTATTTTTGGGAACGGAAAAAAAAACTTACTTGCCCCAAAGCACTGTTTTAGGGCGAGAGCAAACAACAAAAGGATAGTTTCACAGTAAAATGGTGAGAGGAAAGCTGGGGGTCAAATCTGTTTCCACTACGGACATCAGTGGGATTTTAGGGTAGTGCCTGTGCTTACACTTGTGCTGCTGCTGAAGAGAGGCAGCAGTACACCCTTTCTGAACCCCTTTGTCTGTCCAGTTGATTTAGATGTAAGTGCTCAGCGGCAGACACTCTCTCCTCCTCTGTGGCAGAGCAGTGCCCTGCACAATGAAACCCTAGTATCTGCTGAAACCCAGTGATGCTGCAATGGCAACAGGAAGAACAAGGCAGGAAGTGCAGCATTTACAGGCAGCAGGAGAACATGATTCAGCAGGATCACATCACATGAAACCTTTCTGACTGGCTAACTATGGGGTGATAGGTGAGCAGC
Organism: Forpus xanthops; assembly: GCA_032466535.1. Lineage (NCBI taxonomy): Eukaryota > Metazoa > Chordata > Aves > Psittaciformes > Psittacidae > Forpus > Forpus xanthops. The sequence goes on along the minus strand of JASSUY010008150.1, from coordinate 36,901 downwards.
ATACAACACTGATTATTTTCAAAGTAGAGATAGTTTCGTAAGTCCTCCTCCTAAACAGATGTTGGTATGGCTGCTATCAGGGATCATAACTGAGCCAGAGCTCCTTGCATCTATGCTGGTGGATGAAAGATTTCAAATTCCTACACATGGCTCATAAAACCTTAGTGTGTGCATGCAATACGGCAAAAAGTCTGTGCAGGTTGTTAAAGTTTCAAAGTCAAACACTCACATGCCAAGAAAAAGCACAGAACTGCTATTCAGCCCCCTTGATGTGTGGTATGATGGTGTCTGAGCACTACTGTTTTGTGGTGTAGCCCCTCTCTTGTTTAGTGCAGATGATGAATAGTGGTTGAGTAGTTCTAATTCAGCATGCTGCTACTGGATATATTTTTGAAAGACTGAATTTAGTGCCATTCTCTACAAGGGTCAAGCCTACAGCTTGAGTGCAGAAATTAAGGTCCTCCCTGTCAGGAGGCTTAAGGAAACAGCACGGTCTTAGAAGTCCAGATGAGTTTTGAGAACTTTTCTATTAAGAAGTCAGGCATGAAGGGAGAGATAGTACTGGATGCTAAACTAGGAGAGGAGCTTTGATGACACCTTTCATGGCTGGAGATATCCAGCAGGAAAGGAAACCTGTTTGGAGATTGAGGCCAAAAGGGCCATCCCAGAAGATGCACCAGCACTTCTGAAAGCTTCAATTTGCAAGTCAAGAAGTGCAGGAGGGAAGATAATAGCCTCATGGTGAGGATGATTTAAATATTGCCCTGGCGAACTGCATTCTGTCTCTGCTTGTGCCACATCATTTTAATTGCTAGGAAAATAAATTAAAACAGAGTGGAAACTCTGCAGGTTCCTCTTTCTCTGGTATCTGTTTCCTGAGACATCTGGGTTTGATTTGGGGGAGGCCATAGTAGGTGCTGCACATTAGGGAATGAGTGAGCCTATTGTCAGAGCAGCAGTTGGACACTGTGCTGGGAACACCTCTGTATCGCAGGGTCACACACCATCAGCGATGCTACATAAACTAGCCATTCATTCAGCAAACATGGTCATTTCCATGCCCTGAATGGGCATAGGGACCCAGTGGGGATGAGGCATTTCTGCCTTCTCGTAACTTGTCTGGCACTGAGACCAATTACTGGATGACTTCCTTTTGAGCACTTTGCTTTGTCATTTGGTTAACAACCTTGTATTGATAAAATACATGCTAATTTTCCCAAGGTATTATGAGAAGTATCACTATTTTACAGATGTAAATGTAAAGAAACACCTGGTCCCCTGCAGAGTACACTGGATTGGAGTGCAAAGAATGCAGGTTTGTTCCTGGCTTTTTCATTTCCATGGTCAGATTACTCTTATACAATCTGTACATCTACTTTCTCATATGGGCCATGGACCCAAATATCCAGCCTGCATTGTAAAGCTGTTGAAAGTACTTGCTTTGAAGTTGCAGAAACCATTTTAATAATATGCATTAAAATACCTGTCAATTCCTGCACATGTCCTAGTGCACTTAACCAGATCGGACTTCCATGGCAGGGTCAATTGCAACAAGCTGAAGGAGCTGGAAGTAGATCATGGAGATGTAATATTAGAAAAGCCCTTGAAGTTCAAGAGTGGCCTATTTTATGCAAGAAACATTGTTTTCTGTGCAAAAACCAAGGAGTCAGTAGTGCGCACAGTGTAGCTGAAAGGTGCCTATAGCTAATCCAGCCAAGAACAAGCAGAACTAGAAATTTTTTATTTTTTTTTCCCCCACATAAGAATCATGCTTTGAGAAGTTTGTGTAAGTCCTAGAAAAGCAGGAACATCATAAACAGTAATGAAGAGATTTAATTTCATGGAATTAGAACAAAGCAGTGTGGATAACAGCAATATTAGGCAAATAGCTGCTTATTTTCTTGAGTTTACAACAGCTTCAAAGCCCTGAATGGGCTGATCAGGAGCCAAAACAAATAGCAATACCTGGCAAGTTAGGAGCAAATCTAGCCAGTGGTGTGGGACAGATCTACTTTGATTCTGCTGATGGAACGGAAAGATCTGTTTCATGTGGAGGTCTAATAATGGCTATTGGTTTGCTTTTTCCCCTACAGAGAAGGCAGAGGTGTGTCCTTAGTTTCCCTTGACATCAACTCGTCAATATTACACATGCCCCAGCTGTACACTGGCCTCCCACTGGTGGAACTCGTGCTCACTGGGGTCAGTGATGTCTGCAAACATGCAGTTTCTTGCTTGAGGAATATAGCAATACCAATATTCTGCAAGCAGAAAAGAAGCTGAGCACTATTTTAAGCAAACATTTCCGGCACAGACTTCCGATATTTCTTCCCTTTGTGTTTGCATTTCTCTAAAAGTGTTGCATGAGGCCACAGAGGCAATTTTCCCTACTTCATTTGCAGTACATAGCTATTATTTTGCAACACAAACCAGCTGGGAAGTCAGATGAGTAAGATAAAACTTGAAAGTTTGCTCCTGAGAACAACCAGACCTAGCTCTCTTACCATTTGTAAGTCTCAACAGGAAATTTCATGTTCAATAATTCCCATCACAAAGTTTTCACATGAATTAATTTTATTTTAATTTTTAACTTTACAGCTTGAAAAAAAAGCCAATTTTTTTTTTTTTCAGAGCTCATTGGTGTGAGAGTAGCAACTGCAGACAAAGTTCTTTGCTTCTTTATTTGTAATAGCATATCAAGACAGATAACACGTAAAAACATTCTATACTGAACATAATTATGGAGATGGGGTGTAGAAGGAAATGGATGTCTTCTCACTGTGGTCTTTTCCACAGAAAGCTCAGTTTCATAGATGTATAGAGTCTTTGCTGTACAGATACTTGCATCTGTATTTCTTGGATTCTTGTTTTGGGTTGGGCCCAAGTTAGGGGTGATCAGACTGAGCTAGTTTTAAAATTCTGTAGGTTTGCCATTAAAAGCAATTCAGATGAATAACAAACAAACACCGATAAGCGAACTGTTTCTCAGCGGCAAAAGCTGGTGCCTTGACGGTTTTTTTCCTTGACTTGAGAAACTGACCACCAGAATATTTCTGATTGTTCCCATTGAACAGCTTATGACTCTGAACAGCTTCCTGATGATTCCCAGGAAGAAAAAAAACAGAGAGCAAGTCAGTACCTGGGATATCTGAGCTTTCTAGATGGGCACAAATTGGTCTTTTTCTATATTATACCCTTTGGATTATATAGTTCCATGTATTTATTTTATCCAACTTCTTTGTGGGTTGCTACAGGAGTTGTGCTCTCTTTGAAGGAGAAAGTGCCATGGCGCAAGAATTCCTTAAGCTAATGGGGAGCAGACACTGGATTGCCCTGGGGTCTATGCTTGGTTGCACTGTGGCTCAATGACCTGTTGCAGAGCATGTAGCCTTTCCTTTTTGTCTCCTTTACACATCTTCTATTTGTCTTTAGATTATATTGGTCCTGTTATGTCCATGTACCACAATATACGTGGTCCAGCCTTGCTTATGGTTTTGATAGAAAAAAAACTGCTACAGTGGCTACTTGGAGGCTATACATTTTTTTCAAAGAGGAACTGACACATTTCAATTCAACAGGAGATTCCAGCACCACCAAATTTTCCTATGAATCCTCCCTTGTGTTTCACTTCCATAAGCTGGGAGCCTCCCCAGAGAAAGCACTTTCCTTTCTCGCTGATGCTTGCTTCTCTTTCAAGGATTTGTTTGCAGCACTAGTATATGACATGTCACAAACTCCACCCCCTTCAGCTGATGTGGTATAATTTAGGGAATTGATGTATTCATCCAATGAGGCTCAGTGTAAGATATTTTCAGTTCTCCTAACTCAGCTCTTGGTGCAGGTGTACGGTGACTTCACAGGGCACAAGGGGTTAGTAAGCTAAAAGAGGTCTTGCACACAAGCATGATCCCAGCCGCTGCTGGTACACAGACCCTGCTCACCCTCTGGTCACTGCTGCAGGAGCAGCAGTCACTCTTCCTCTGGCACAAGCTTTCAGTTCAGTTAATTTACTGCATATTCTCTCCCCTTGGTAATCAGCAGAAAGGTCATTTTTTATTCCTTAACCCATGGATTCACACACAGTTTGAGCACAGTTAACAGATACTGGCAAGCAGGAGTTCACTGGGAGAAGTTCAGAGTGGCATCGCTACTGGCTGGTACTGCCTGTGGTGATGGGGGCCAGGCAGCAGCAGGGCTGAGCTGTTGTATCCCTCCTCTCTTTTATAGGACTCTATAGCTGCAACCAGTCCCACAAGCTGTGTTTTTAACTGAAGTTTATGTACGTAACTATTTCCTCAGCTTTGACCAGACCAGGCAGGCTATGAGACACCTCACCCAGGCCTGAGGACAGCGCAGACACCTTTCCCAATCTGCCTTGCTGGGGCCAAAGGCCAGTTCCCCAGCTGCTAGCTGGCCTTCTCTACTGTTCAGCCCCAGGCACACTTTATTGCTTGCTCATGGAAGCAGGCTCCAGAAATTCATAAAAAGAATGTGAAAGCCATGAGATTGTACCACGTTACAAACTCTGGGGGTTTTAATTAGCTTTGGGGGTTTTAGTTTTTTGTCTTGAAACTACAAGGACTAAATATTTATTTTATCTTAAATATAAGCCACAGTTCCCACATAATCATACACAGACACAGGCCAGATACCAGAAAGCAGATGTGGGAAAGAACTAGAAAGGCAGGACAGTGTAATTAATGCCAGTCAACAGGATAACAAGGTTGTTAGACCTCCCTTTCCTGTAACAGTTATTATGTTGATGAGACTGTAATCTTATAAGAGTAAGACCTGTCTCTCTCAATAGTGGGTGCAAATAATGGTATTACTGTTGCATCCTGTCTGGCTCAGCCAGATACAAGGCAGTGCTGGTTGGAAAAGCTATGCTGTTGTATTACCATGCCCCCATGCACAGAAACACAAACTCGTGCATGCGCATGTTTCTATGCAACACATTGGTTAAAAAATATATCAAAAAAAAAAATCTGTATCTATATAGCTCTTCACATAAAAGTTAAAATGCCATAATCTATATTAGCTGCATGAACTATCAGGTATTAAAAAGTGTTAGTAAATGCTGAAACCTCATCCAACAAACTTTGTGGGCAAACCTTTGGGAATAGTACCTGGGCCAATGTCTTTTGGCACCTTCACCCACAGTCTGAAGGAGTAGATGTGTCTACAACTGGTGAAATCTGCAGGTGCCACAAACATGAGTGTTGAAGTAAATAATGAGAAGAACAGATCACTCCTTCAGATTAAACAGATTGACTGGTTAAGTGGTTCCAACTGGGCAATATGTGCTTTTAGATGACAAAAGGCAGAATTTCTCCAGGAAAGATGAATGTAGAAGGAAAGACACAGCAGTGGAGTAGACTCAGGGAAGTTGTGGGTAACCCACTAAGCATCAGCTCCCAGGACAATGTTATTGCTAAGTATGAAACTATGACTCCAGGAACTTTAAACTAAACATTGACCATTACAATATTCATGATAAAGTCATGAGAACTGGCAAAGTTATCAGCCCTCACTCCCCCTGGGTTCCTCTGGTCTCAGGGACTCCTGTGAGGGAATGTGTCTATGATTTCTGCAGAAGGGCTGGTGTGCCCTGTCTATTTCCCAGAGACTTGTGTCTCCTTCCTCGGGGATGCTTGCTCTGGAGGAGCAGTGCACAAGGACAAACTTCTGTATAGCACTCTGAGCACCTCTGCTTTTTGACCAGATTGCTTATGCAAATGCCCTCTGAGTTTGGGCACGTGTTATCTTGCATGACTGTAACAACAGAGAGCACAGTAAGACTCATATTCTCATACTAATCATTGCTGTGTGCATCCACTGGGATTGCTCTCTTTTCAAGGGCTGAAGGCAATGGTGAAGAGCCTGTGCACATGTCCAAGTGATGTGCACTTACAATGGGGTCATGAAAGAGAGCAAATGGGTTTGATTAGGATACACCACTGCTATAGCAACTCAGAGATAACTTCCAGGCTAGTTATGACAGTGCAAGTCAAACAGTGTTTGTACTGTCTGAGCAGTCTGAGGAAGGGGGATGGATAGAACATACCTTGGAATGATGAGTCCCCAGTGTGCACTACTGTGACTTGCACTCTGGTTCATTCCAAGTTCCAGTACTCTCTCATGTGAAAATTTTGATGCCTCAACACTTTGTGCAATGCTTCATCAAATGGAAGGGTTTCATGTCTTGCTCATCTCCCTGAGGTGTCAGGCTACAGGTTTTACGTCCATTCCTTGCAGATAGATTTATGCTGCCTTCATTTAATGAGATTTTGGGATGCTTTTGAGGCTTTTCCAAGCTTTGACAGAGAAAAAATACTGATAGTGTTTGCCTCTTCAAGGCAAAATAGCAACAATATTGCATAAGTCATTAATTTGGTTGTGTTGCTTCATGTTTCCTGGTACTCTCAGGGCTTATATAGTGTGCAACTTCTCTTTGAAGACTGCATGAATATGCTTATAGTGGGAAAACTGTGCAGCTATGTACAAAGACAAGCTATAGTGAAGCTTTACTGGGGCCAGCCAGAGACACATATCTGATACTCATCTTGGTGGCAGAGGGCAGCTTGCCAAAATGATGATTTCTGAGAAAATGGACACAAGGCAACCACATGAAGAAAGTGAAAAAGAAAGTGTCAGGATGAAGACAAATGAAAAAGAGCAAAAGGGAGGAAGAGGAGAAATATGAAAATAGAGACATATAAATGTGGAAAACATAGAAACCGCATTAAGGGACAGTAAAAATAGCACAAGGGCTCAGACATAGGGTTCACATCCCCATATTTTAACCATTTTCATGTTGGCTGCTTTCAATTACCTGTTTTCAGAAGTCTTTATCTGCTACAGAGGAGGCTCAGGCAGTCATCGGAGATCTAGCTCCCAAATGGCTCATTTCATCTCGTATGGAGGGGAACAGCACTCAGGAGCAAATCTCAAAGCTGCTCAGTCCGTTGCTGAGCCTCTTCCATATCAAAGACCTTTGTATTTTGGGCCTCTGGTAACTTACCACTCCAAGTCAGACTGTCTTATCATGATGTGCAATTATTACTGGCCTCTGAAAATGCTGAGTTCTCAGGTACAGCATTACAAGGTGCTATGAATCCATTTGCAATTGCCATGGCTCAATCTCCATCTGGTGGGGAACATAAAAACGTCAGGGAGAGAAGTGTTTCTATCTTTCTTCACTGAGAGACTTCAGGAACATTTTTTACCTGGAATAGTTTCACCATTATGCATTATTTATTTATAGTCATTAGATGGAAACTACATATATATATCTATATATATATTTATATACTATACACTATATGATATATACGTATATAGAGTATATATAAATTATGTATATGGTTTTGTATATATTATGTATGAGAAAGCTTGAGCTTTTAAGTCCACTGTGAATTCTGCTTACACTTCTGCTAGTAAGAAACATGAATTATTGATGAAAATGGAAAGTAAAAATACGTGAAAGTTATCAACACGTTAAAATATTGATCTTCTCAGCTCTTGGGCACCCATGAGATAGCAAGTCCTGTGCAACTGCAAAAACATCTCTGAGGGGCCCTGAGCAATGTTACAGCTTAACAGAATGTAAAATGAAGATGAGTGTGGACAGAAATTTGTGTAAAGTCTGATGAAAAATATGTTTTTCAGTTTTGTACAAATAAAGAGCTACCACTATAGATAAGATGCCATCTCTGTACTGTCAGTTCTGGCCAGAGCAGGAGCCTCTGAAGAGGATCTCATGTCACGTGTGGAAGATTGCTCTATCTCAAGGGCAGAACAATTCAAGAGACAAGAACATCTTGAGCTTGAAGTGTAAGAGGGCATCTTACAGTGTGAAGTATGCAGCCAGGAAGAGGTTATTTGATTTTGTCACAAGAAATAACCCAGAAACAGAAACTGTATTTGCAAAAAGCCATGGTATTTCCATTCATAATGAGAATTAATCACAGATACAGTCTTCTGACAAGTCAAAACTAAACCACAACCAGTAGAAGTCCAAGCCAAACAAGTCCGAAGAAACACAGTTGTCAGTACTGTTGGAGATTGACCAGTTTCTTAAACATGAAGGGCATCCCCAGAGAGGACCAACCACAGGGCAGCCGCACTGGGAGCAGATTTGCAGAGATATAGTAAGCCTCTTTCCACCCCCTAAGACTGCTTTGCCTTCCACAATGAGCTTTCACAGTCTGCACTGGAGGGACACTAAGTGTGGCAGAGGCAGTCACTGCCAGGTGCTAAAGCCTTACAGACAAAACTTATTCCTGACAGCACCTAGTAAAAAATGCACAGAGTAGCATAGAAGCACACGGAATGAAGGGGTGCCACTACTGGGGGCATTTGGAAAGCTGTCTGTGATGAAAGAGGAAGACACTGCAGAAGTTACCCAAGTCTAACTTTGTGATCTGAATTATCAGATGAGTGGAAAATTTTTGCAGATGTGGTTGCAATTAAGGGGAGAAAAGAAGGCAGCATTTCCTGCAGTCCCCAGTGAAAGGGGAACTCATCCTGTTCCTTCTGCCCCAATTCAGGGCAGCCCAAGTCCAATGTAGAGTGGAGAGGGAGTGATGTTAGACACATTTCATCACAGCTGTGGTCAGCTCTGTTTCACAATATATGTTATGCTATGCGTTGCACATCAATAAGTTATGTTCAGGTGAAATTGTTTATGTGTGTGTACGTGTATGAGTTCAGTACCAAAATTTAGAGGAGTTTTTTCTGAGGTCTGCATCAGGACTCTGCCAAGCTATGACTGCATTTCTGGCCTGTTTTACACAGCTGAAGGTTGCCTGATAGTATTTGCTATTAGTCATAAAGAAAATAATTAGAATTTAAAAAATAAATAAATCTGCTATTTAGATCATGGTCACATGAAAAATATTTCATCAGACAGAAATAACCTGGATAAACTGGAATATAATATTCTGTTTATTACAGTGAGACTATATATGAATTCACAGGTTTGTGCCACCTTATTCTAAGAGATCGTGGAGGTTGGTCAGGCAAATAATTGTCTGTCTCTCAAGCCAGAATAAAGTTAGAACTTTGACGGTCCACATATTTTAGATTTTAAGTCTTCCACTATAAATCTTCTAAACCTAAGCAAAGGCTGAGAAATCACATAAAAATGAATTATTGATGTCTACTATATATTTTCTTCAAAGAAAGATCTTAAAAGATGCTGCTAATAGTAATGGGGAAAATTAAATAAACTTTAATGGGCAGATGCAACTACCATAATGCTTTTTTCTGCTCAGTCACTTTTCAGAATAAGATAATAGCAAAGCACAGCACAGATGAGCCAACATCATCAGATGCACTTAATGCCAGGCAAAAATCCAGGAGGTCATTTAGGAAACAGCAGACAAGTTCTGTTCACTTTATTGACCTTTGAAGAAATACAAATATCTACTTGAGCGATGTACTTTAAATTTTGTAATAATAGATTAATTGATTTAAAGGGAAAGAACTTTAATCTGGAGAAGATTCAGTACTATATTTGAATCAACA
>JASSUY010008149.1:0-18431 GCA_032466535.1 Forpus xanthops | reverse complement strand
CTTCTCTTCTCCAGGCTGAACAGCCCCAACTCTATCATCCTATCTTCATACAGGAGGTGCTCCAGTCCCCTGATCATTTTTGTAGTCCTCTTCCAGACTCCTTCCAACAGTTCCGTGTCCTTTTTGTGTCACCTCAAGTTATAGAACTCAGCTCTGTTATTTCCAGGGTTCTTGTGTTCTTGTGTATTGTACTTGCTCTATTTAAGGATAGGAGCATTCTGAAACTTAGGAAGAAATACCCTTTAAGTATTTCCTTTGCTGGCTTTCTTTCTCTGTTCTTCAGAGAACTGTTGTGAGCCCCTAAATAAACAATTTGCAAGAAGTAATCGCATCCATTCTGTTCCCTTTTCCATCCTCCTGTTTCTTAAACTCCTTTTGATGAGATTGTGTTATTTTTGGAATGCTTGCCCTAAGCCAATCTGTATTCTGGGAGATGGGAAGGAGGGCTGGCAGCAGAAGAAAGATTTTAACTTTCTTCTAGAGAGACAGTACTCAAGATACTATGGTAAGAGCCATAATACATAGTTAGTCAGGTAGGCAGACAGAAATGGATGTCCTGAGAAACCCATTTTTTTTAAACCATCACTGCTGACTTTAAAAGGAGTACTAGGTAGCTACGCAGTCTTTACTGTAGAAAAGACCAGGTACATTGAAAGCCAAAGCCTGACCTGTTGACTTTTTTCGTTCAGCATGTGCCAATGCTGTCTCCAAGATCTGCAGAGGGGGCTTCTTCTTCATCCTGGAGAAGATAACGCTCTGGGGAAAACTTAGAGCAGCCTCCAGTTCCTAAAGGGGATACAGGAAACCTGGAGAGGGGCTTTAGACAAGGTTCTGTAGGGACAGGACAAGGGGGAATGGCTTTAACCTGACAGAGGGGAGATTGTGATGAGACCTTAAGCAAAAGCTCTTCCCTGTGAGGGTGCTGATGCACTGACACAGGTTGCCCAGAGAAGCTGTGGCTGCCCCATCCCTGGCAGTGTTCAAGGCCAGGTTGGACAGGGCTTGGAGCAACATGGTCTAGTGGAAGGTGTGCTTGTCCATGGCAGGGGGTTGGAACTGGATGAACTTTAAGGTCCTGTTCCACCCAAATCATTCTGCGATTCTAGGATTCTATGACCTGGGCTTCTTAAACTGAGCCCTTAGTTAATCTGGAATCTGGAGAATGCAGGGTAACTTTTTTTAGATTTTTTTCTAAAAGGGAAAAAAAAGCAAACATGCAACAGAGCATGTGATTTGACATCTCGTATCTTTGTCAAGCCCCTAATCCTATACCACTCTTCCCATCACCTTGGCTCATGAGGTTTTGTTACCCAAGTCTAAAATATATGGGAAAGCTTCAGCTGGATGATGCAAATGAGTCTTCTTATACCTGTTCACCATTTTCCTATAATTCCATAAAAAGAGAAGGGTTATAGTTTGAGGAAAGCAGAGGATCTAAATTAAATGTGACAGGGAAGCCATCTATGAATTAAAATAATTGGAAGTAGTGCCCCTTGTCTTTTCATAGGCAGTCTTAGTGCACTTAAATATAGTAAGTTAAATACAAGCGGGTTATTTAATTGTGGGTCAAAAGATTCAACAGAAACAGTTTTCAAAACTAGTCTTCTCTAGTGGGAGAACTTAATGGGGATAATAGTTCTTTAATTTCTTGACAGAGTAGTCTATTCTTAGATAAGCATATATATAAATAAGCATTTCAGTTTGACATATTGTACATATAGGGCTGATTATTCACACACCATTTCATTATATTTTTACAAAATTATTCCGTTATTCAGTGCATAACTTCAGGTTTGCTCTAACCTGTAAAATAGCTCCTTCACCTTCACATCTGACAATTACTTTAAATACAGGCTTTGGTGTGGAGTGTAGGATCTTCTGTGCAACAAGTCTCACTTCTTGTTAGTGACTTTCTTCAATGTCCCAGTCTCCAGTTCTTGAACTCTCCTACCACTAACCACTTTTCTCTCTTCTGTAGGCCCACAGATGCCTATTGATAAGAAACAGGTTTGATTTTTCAGGTAGTGATATTGGACACAGCCTACAGGTTCTGCACCTCTACATAGTTCTTTCCAAACCTGGCACAGACACAGCTGTTCAGCTCTGTGAGCTCCCCCCACGTGCCCATATCCCATGTTCCTCTGGAAGTCTTTGCCATGCCCCCACAGAGTGCTTATTGTTCCCATCTCCTTCTCTTCCAGACTTTCCTCTTCTCTTTCAACTCCAGAGCCAAAAGAGGAGGGCTATGCAAGCATCATGGCAAGTATTCATACATATAGTTCAGTGATAGCTCAAGAGATTCCTGACTTACCCATACATTCTTTCCAAACAAAAGCACAAATAAACTAGGGAATTTGAAGAGATTCAGGAATGCCCTTAAAAATAATGCATTTGAGTACAGGTGATTTTTTTGGGCTACCTTCTAGCTCTGACTGAAGTCAGAACTTCAGGGGTTAAGCTGGAGATGCTTAACCTTGATGCTGGTTTCAACCTTGTAGTTCTGTTCTGTTCATAGGTCATTTTAAAATGCCAGCCCTGAGAATCTGGTAACTTATTCAACTGATCTTACGCAGTCTTATGCTTCTCAGTTTTAAAACAAGCCTTTCAGTTCACCTACAAAATATGTATTTTTTTTTCCTGACAGACAGATAATAAGCAAATAGAAAAGATAGCTTTTATAACTGACTGCTTGGACTTGAAAGTGTATGTTTTGTATGCATGAAAGTGTACACAGGCCGGCAGTGTCAAAGGCTTAAAAGGAAAGATTATTACAGCTTCTCCTAAATGCAGCTATGCTGCAAAATTGCCTGTGATCCTAGAGAGCAAGCCTTGCAAGAATAATCCATTGTTTCCCAGTCACGTTCCCTTGAACACAGTATTCCTTCAATATAAAGCTCCCATCTCCATTACTTGACATGCAGTTTTTCAAATATTAAAGTGCTTTTTCAAGCAAACAGCTTTATTACCATACAAAGGTCAACTCGAATCTGTTTAAAAAAATTAAGGAAAACAAAAGGCAAGCTAAAAGGAAACACAAACCAGAAAACATTCTAATTATGCAGCCCATGTCAAGCAGCACCAGACTTCTAAAAATTAAGATTTATTCTATTATTCTTGATACATTCCAACTAGGTTCTGTTGAGAGTTGTCAGGCTGAAGTGGAAGATACAGTCTGTTACCTGACTACAGCCTGAGCTTCCCTTTTCCCTTCTTTATAAGGCAACTTAAGTTGACATAGGACAAGGTACCCTCTCCCACTCCTTTGTTATCAAATAATTTCTGAAAAGAATCATAGTTACCAAGTCACACCCAGTGAAGGGTTTTACCATCTGATGGTTGCCTACTGACTGCTTTGCGGAAAGAACTGGTGCAGTTTGCCCTTGAACACTGCCACGGATGGAACATTTACCACTTCTCTGAGCAATCTGTGCCAGTGCCTCACTACCCTCACAAGAAAGAACTTCTTCCTTATATCTAACCTGAACTCTCCCTGTTTGAGTTTGAACCCATCATCCCTTGTCCTAACACTACAGTCATAGAATCATAGAATAGCTGGGGTTGGAAAGGACCTTTAGATCATCTAGTTTCAATCCCCTGCCATGGGGGCACACCTCACACTAGACCACATCACCCAAGACTTCGTCCAACCTGGCCTTGAACACTGCCAAGGATGGAGCATTTGCCACTTCCCCCTTCAGATACTGGAAGGCTGCTATGAAGTCGCTGCACAACTTCTCTTCTCCAGGCTGAACAACTGCAGTTTTCTCAGCCTGTCTTAGAATATTTTAGAGAAGAGGTTTATGGTGTACCCCAAAATAATAGTTCTACCATAATAATGAGGCGAGGAAAAACAGAAAAATCACTGCCAAAGGGCAAGGATGACTGTTTAAGAACAGAAAAGAGTAAAACCACCTTTGTCATGGTAGGAAACACCTTTATTGAACCAGATTTACGAATGAGGGTTACCGATTTTCCATCTTGTTCTGAGAGTTGTTATTTAAAGCCAGCTAAAAGCAGCTGCTATTGCAAGTTTATTTGATGGGCTGGAAAGTAGATGGATGCCACTGACAGGAGCATGATAGATGAACTTGGGAAAAGAAAATGAAAATACCCAAGTCCAATATATTTCTTGCTTCTTAGAAAATAGATGCTGGAATTTGTTTATGTTCTGCAAGACTCACAGGCACCAAATATCTTTAACTATTTACACTGCTTGCAGGCAAGTTGTGTATTAAAAAGTGACCTAAATATTAGGTTCAGATAAGAACTTTTACAATATCCAAGGCATGACCTGCATAGGAAAGAATCCAACTTAGTCAAACAACAGGCTATGACAGATTTTCTTCATCTGTAGTTACGAGATTTTCCAAGTCACAAAGTGTTAAACAAAGTTTTAACAAATCTGTTATTTCAAATTTCTAACATATCATGTAAATGTAAATTGCATTGTAATCAGAGGAATGAATTAATCATAAACAGCATCTTTATGGAAAATGTTGAGGAGGAACACTGCAGATAAAAGAAAATCTCATTACACCATTGTGAGAGCATGTGATTGTAATAGTTCTTGACATCAGCCAGCAATATAACTTATGGAAAACCACAGAGGGAGTAAACACAGAATCTCTCATCAGAAACAAATTGGTACTAAAACTCTTGCAAAGAGGATTCTGAACACGTCTCCTGAAGATGCTCTTGAGAAGCTGTGAAAAGGAGCTTGTGGTATTCTTGAGGTGGGAACCAGGCAGGACATGTTTCATGTCATCACTTGCCTTCTTCTGTTGGTACCAGCCACCAGAGGCAGACCCTCAGCCTACTGAATCCATTATAGTTGTGCTGTCAAGCATGCTCCTCTTTTCCTTTCTCCCTTGCAGAGAGGAAGTGCAAAAATTATACAGAAGAGAGATTATACACTCCCCCAAAATGAGAGAGGTTTTGCACTCTGACCTTCATATGCTGTTTGTAGGATGCTTTGGGTCAACACTATGTCCTGAGAATCCAGAAGACACTTTATCACCCAAGGGCAATGCTTGCTAATGCTAGAGAAGCCTAGCTGATGTGTTGTTTAATGTCAGAATGACTGTAAGTTTTGCTTTATTTTTAGGTTTTGTTTCCTTGATAGACTTGTTGAGTTGCTTGCACTTCCAGGAAAACAGTTTGAGTACTGGAAAGACTGGTATTCAATGAAATATTCCCAGAGATATAACTTAAGACTACAAAAAGATCTGTGTTCCTACTTGGGTTATTCATAACACCTTCAGTTCTTTAAAAAGACAAGATCTTATGCTTCTAAGATTTTCCTCAACATCGCTGTGTCCCAAAGCCAAGAAGGTAAGACTGTTCTATTCTTCCTGTTGTCTCCTCACCTTGTAGCAAACCTCTCATAAATGCTCTGAGTGTTTCAGGCTATTTGTATGCTAAGGAGATATGTTATTGTCCACAGCATTTTCCCTGAATATCTCTAGATTTTCAGGCCACAATAATATTTATCAACCTAGCAACTGTTGTGGAATATATAGTAGTCATTATATGATGTAGAATGGTATTCAAAATTTAAACCTTCGGCCATTGTCTATCCAGCTGTGAAGTGGATAACACACCCAGTTTATAACACAAGGCAGTTTATTATCTGAGATTTCCCTTAATGAAGTACTCTTCTGCACATTTGTTGTTGGAAGAGTAAAGAGACAAAAAAAAACCAGCTATAGAAAGCCAGCAAAATAACCATGCTGGTGCATTTATAAATATCAGGTGGAAAAAAAAATTAGCTAATATTACATTGAACACCTGGAATGAAAACATTTCTCAGGCTTCTGCCAAAAATTATTAGCTCCTAAATAAATATTGCTGGGGTGTATTTGGAGACAACATTTGCAATTCACATCTGATTTACTTTCTAATTAAACAGTGCTTACAAAAGTACTAGTAATGCAATGCATATAAAATCATCTAATACAAATCCCCAGAGTGATACACATCTTCACATTCCTACTTACATCCAGAGTGTTTATGAAATCCTGATCCCCCAGCAGCTTTTCTCAGATCGTATTCAACTGGGGGGCAGGGAGTGAAGCAACAACATCCCTTTGAAGGGGTCTTGTGAAATTATTTTACTAAATGCAATTCAAAATCAGACAAAGTGCAGGAATAAAATAATCTTTATTAGAAGCATTTTCCTGGAGAGCCATATGGTAAATTTATAATCTAGAAAATACCTCTTTAAATGTCATATACACCTGCCAGAGACCCAATCTTCAAGCATTTATCCAGAACTTACTCTGCTAATACTGCACAAAACATATAGGATAAAGTCCAGCTTTCCTTTAGGAACAGAACCTCAGAAAGCTGTGACCTTACTGTGATTTGAATGTATTCCATAGTAGCTATATCATATCCAGAGCTTTTGCACACCAGTTGGCAAAGTTCAATGGAAGTCGTTATTTTTTTTATACTAATCACAAATGAGTTATTATAAAGGTCTATATATTTACTTCAAATAAGTATTTCTGATTTGCAGTTCATATATGAAATGAATATGCTGAATAGACAGAACAAGGCAAACAAAAAGTGGACACCTTCTATTTCATAGGATCTATGGACTGCTTGTATAGGATTTATGAACTACGTGTATAGGTTTTTGTGCTCACAAAAACACTTATAGAAAGAAAGGATCATGGCTATATGCATAAACACATTTGTATTACAGTTAGGCTTGAAAATGCTTTGTGGGTTTGTGGAAAAAATCCAGCCAACATCTGTGACTGGCGTTCTTGAATAACCCAAAGACTAAACTATGTTCAGATAAACCACTGAATTTGTTTCAAGACATAGCAAAGCAGAAAGTCAATTGAGAGGTGAAATGATATTCAAAGCAATTAGAATCCTAGCGGGATTCAGCTGTGTTCATTGCTTTTCATGTTCATAAAGCCATGGAGGTAATCTAGCCAGGGAAGTCAAAACTCTTCCTTTAGGTAAGCCTGCTGTGACCCTTCAAGGTGACTTGTTCATCTAATGAGGTGAAAAGCAGCAAAAGTATTTGATGGCCAGTCAGGTTCAAAATTGAAAACACATTGGAAACCCAGTTTATTTCATTATGCTCCTTTAAACTGTATTGGCTTGTAATATTAGCTGGGTATTTTCAAGCATAAATGTGTTCCCCAAACCAGGTCAAGGACACTGCTGAGAGAATACATGATTTGCAAACTCTGTTTGACCAGCACTTCAAATTCGAACAAATCAGAGTCTGTTCATAAATAATCTGTAAATACAGAAGGAGGTTAAATTTGTCAAACAAATTCTTAGCTCTACAGTGTTTGCCCAAAGCTACTCCCTGCTACAAATGCCCTTTGGTGTCAGCTGGTGTGCTTTATGTACTCAGTATAGGGAAAATACCCATACTGAGAATAAATGGGATGCTATGAATTTCAAAGTTTATTCCAAGCTTCTGTGCATGTATACATGGTTTGAGTCTGGTAAAATGCTTGTGCTTGTGGAGTTTATCACCTTTATTTCTAGAATCATAGAATAACAGGCTGGTTTGGGTTGGAAAGGACTTTAAGATATCTAGTTTTAACTCCTCTGCAATGGTCTGGGACACCTTTCACTATACCAGGTTGCTACAGGTTGCTCAAGCCCTCTTTAACCTTGCCTTGAGCTCTACCAGGAATGGGACAGAGCTTCCCCGGGCAATATGTGTCAACCCCTCAGTACTCTCACAATGAAGAACTTCTTCCTTAAATCTAACCTGAACTTCCCCTGTTTAAGTTTGAAACCATCACCCCTTGTCCTATCACTACAGTCCCTGACGAAGAAGAGTCCCTCTTCCGCATCTGAACAACAGGATCAATTAAACTTGGACAAAAGGAAGTCTCTCAAAAGAAAAAAAGAGAAGCTCAGCTCCTAGTCTCAGTAAACCAACTTCCATGATGTCTGTTCCTCAGACAAAAAGGGCCAGTCGCCTGAGCCAAGCAGTCCCTTTCCATGTTCTGGTAAGTGCCACCCATGTTTCAAACTGCCTCTGCAGAGGATTTGGGGCTGTTGGTCGATGAGAAAGTTAACATGAGCCTGTTTCAGTATGTACTCACAGCCCAGAAAGCCAACTGTCTCCTGGGCTACATCAAAAGGAATGTGACCAGCAGGTCGAGGGAGATGATCCTGCTACTGTACTCTGCTCTTGTGAGACCTCAGCTGGAGTACTGTGTACAATTCTGGTGTCCTCAACTTAAGAAGGTCATGGAACTGTTGGAAGAAGTCTAGAGGAGGTCCACAGCGATGATCAGGGGCAAGAGTACCTCCCATATGAACACAGGCTGAGAAAACTGGGGTTGTTCAGCCTGGAGAGGAGAAGGTTGTGTGAAGATCTCATAGCAGCCTTCCAGTATCTGAAGGGGGAACTGGTAAATGCTCCATCCTTGGCAGTGTTAAAAGCTGGCCTGGACAGAGCCTAGTCTAGTGTGAGATGTCCATGCCCATAGCACAGGGGGTGAAACTACATGATCTTAAGGTCCCTTTGAACCCTAACTTTTCAATGATTCTATGATTCTCCATGTACATAAGATGTACCTTATGATGAAAAGCAAAGTATCTGTCAACTTATTCCCACCTGTTAGCTGAGGCAGAGAAACAGACTGTGGGTATCCTCTAAGTTCATCCTCAAAGTGAGAGAAACAAAATATATCACACTCAATATTCTTGTATTTTGTTTTGATTTGGTTTTTTACCTACTCCCTGTTGTGCAGTGACTAGGAAAAGTGATATTTATTATTTACAGCCCTTGAGCTCTCCAAAGCAGTAGAAGCTCTAATTTTAAGCTGGAAATTTATTGCTCCATCTTTAAAAAAGAATATAGAATCCATCTCTTCTTTCTCTTACTTTGTTTCTGTGATTTTAGGGAGGATGAAACTGTCATTTTAAGGTAGCATACTTATAGCCCTAGATACTGTCTTTAATTTGGGTATTAGACCAATCTAGTTAATCAATCATAGCATACTTTAAAGACCACATCAAGTCTATAATGGACTTCTGTCCTGGGTTCAGCAGTAGCAGTCATTTTTCTCCTTCTCAGTAGCTGATGCAGTGCTGGTTTTGACTTTCAGCCTGGGAACAACACTGATAATACCGATGTTTTCAGTTGCTGCGCGGTAATGTTTACTCTGATCAAGGACTTTCTGTGTTTCATGCTCTGCCAGGGAGAAGTGGAAGCCACGAGGAAGCAGAGACAGAACACCTGACCCAAACTAACCAAAGAGGTGTTCCATACTGCAACACATCATGCCGACCACCATCATGCAGGTGGTGCCGACCACCTGCAGACATTCTTCCCTTGTTATTTCCCTTACCATTATTACTGGTGGTAGCAGTAGTGGTTTGTGTCATACTTTGGTTGCCGAACTGTTCTTATCTCAGCCCATGGGAGTTGCTTTCTTTTGATTCTCCTCCTCATCCCTCTGGGAGCAGGGAGAGGAAAGAGGGGAGTGAGCGAGCAGCTGTGTGGTTTCTGGGTTGCCAGCCAGGCTTAAACCATGACAACTTCTCATAATCTAACCTCTAAATCTAGCAAAACTTGCACTACCTATTGAAAAACTGCATAGAATGTCATATGATCCAGGAGCAGTTTTCCCTGCTAGTTTTCAGTTACTAGTTAAGCCCTGATTTCTGTTCTTGGGGTTTGTTTTTTTTTTTAAGTAACAAATGGTGACTGATGAAAGCATTTCACTGCACATCAAAGGCATTCATCCTGCTTTCTTTAAAACTGACGTAGTGACAAATCCACAAATGCTTTGCCTGAATTTGTTACTTGGAAGAACTTTGGCTTGGCCAAACAGTGTTTGGTCACTGTTGTATCTTTTACCCAGTGCATGAAACTATAAGCATTTTGCAGAAGTTCAGCCTAGTGCTTGATAAGGTGACTGCTTTCTCTGGTATGGCTCTGCCACTGAGGTACTTCAAAATTTTGGAGCAGTTCACCATCTAAAACAGCAAGGGCCTAAGCAGAAAACAAAATGCACGAGCAATTAAAGAGCAAATTTGAAGGCTACACTAAAGCTCCTTCAAAGCATTGCCACTGATTTCAGTAATCTTTGAGTCAATGTCTCAGGCCTTTTTTTCTGTGCTTATCAGTTGGTAACAAGAGACAGATGAAATGAATGCTTTGGACAGGCAGCACAGTTAAATGGAGCTGCAGGTCAGGAAATTTATGTTCTGACCCTGCATCTGCCACTGTTGCAAGCATAGACAAATCACTACATCCCTTTCAATGTGAGTGTAAAATTGGATGATACTTACCCACCTTACTGCATTGCAGCAGCAATAAGTCTGTGACTAGAAGGCATAATTGTTTGAAACACTTTGAGACGTAAGGTGCTCTTGAAGTATGAAATTATATCATTAATAATAATAATTATGAGAATGAAAACAGAAAAATTTCCAGTAAATTAACACAGAACCACAGATCACTTCCAATCTTCTGGGTTGTAAGCATAGCATTTCTTCCCAAGGGCTACAGTAGGATCTTCCCCCCTGTATTCATTTCAGCCAACAGCTAGGTTCAGATTGCCTTTTAAAAATATAACAACTGCTTTGGATGTTTTATTTTATGGCAATCCCACATCATGCATCCCTGGGCTTCTAAATTCAGTGCAAATAAAGCCAGTTAATTCCTCTGCGTGTAGATCACACAACCCTCCCTTGGAGCTTCTGAAGGTCAAATGAAGCATCCAAAGGAGTTGCTTTATATTTTTCTCACCCTTCTTTCAACCCACCATCGAATCAAGCAAAGCTTCTCTTAATCATTATCAGGGAGACAAAAAGTTATAGTGGGAAGCAATGGACCAGAATTTCACACTCCATTTGCACAATAACGCTGAAGGCTGCTGATGTGCTGTTTGCTTTTTAGCAGGCATTGCTGCAGCCATCACTGCAATGCATTTTGGCACTGCTCACAGGGCAGCTTAACTATTTATGACAGCTTGTCTTGAAGTGCCTACATGAACATTAGGATGTCCACGACAATCTGCAAATCGACCTATCCACATGGCATTTGAGATCAAATTGAAAGAGCTTTAATAATGTCATGAAGGTTGGGGTAGATGTAATTTTTAATTTATCTTTTTGATTCATGCTCCAGCAGCAGCTCTGATTTCCCATGCCATATTCCAGCCAGGATATGTCAACTTCTGAAATCCTCCCATATTAAGAGGTGCTAATGACCTGACTCGGGCTGTCTTTTGTTACGCATTCAGTCAGACAATAAATGGGAAATATAAGCTCGCACCCTGTGTAAACCATTTTCCTTCAGGGAGTGAACAGGCTTCACCAGACCCAGCTGTTTGCATAATGTCCATGATGAGTGATGGATGAATAATTTAAAAAACAGACATTCTTCATGACAGCTTTTGTTTCCATGGTGCTCCAAGGTTCAGAGGCATATCTCATTCTTCAAACTTTATTTCAACTTTTATTCTCTCTTAGAAGCATAATAAAATGACATTTTTCAGGCATACATAATCATAGGGAATGAGAAAATCTCTCTTAATCTGAGATCCAACTTCAGTGCCCTGCAATTGTGAAGAGTTATGTCAGGGAGATTCACTAGGCTGGGAGAGGTCACAGTTCCCAACTCTGTTCCTGATTTATCCACTGGGCAACCGGAGTTAAGGTAGCTTAACTCATTAGGCCACCGTTTCTCTGTTAAAGAATTGATGTGCATCAGGAGCTGTGAGAGAGGCAGTTTCTTACAGAAAGCTAAAGCAGGGGAAACTACAGAAAAAGAGTTTCTTCCTGCCATGGGTTCAGCAGCAGCAATCGTTCTTCTCCTTCTTAGTAGATGGTACAGTGCTGTGGTTTTGACTTTTGGCCTGGGAACAGTGCTGATAGCACCAATGTTTTTAGCTGCTCAGTAATGTTCACCCTGACCAAAGACTTTATGAGTCTCATGCTCTGACAGGGAGGTGGGGAGGCCAGAAGGAAACAGACAGGACACCTTACCCAAACTAGCCAAAGAGGTGTTCCGTACCACAGAATGGCATGCCCACTATATAAACTGGGGGGAGTTACCTGGAAGGATTAGATCACTGCTTGGTCGGGCTGGGTATCAGCCGGCAGGTGGTGAGTGGTTATATTCTCTTCCTTTAGTATTTCCCTTTCCATTATTATTATTGGTGGCAGCAGCAGTGGTTTATGTTATACCTTAGTTACTGGACTGCTCTTTTTTCAGCCCGTGGGAGTTACATTCGCTCTATTCCCCTCCCCATCCCTCTATGATAGGGAGGAGGAAGGGGAGGAGTGAGCTAATTATTGCATGGCACCTTTCTTTCATTTCACCTCTTTTGTCTACAAATATTTTGTGTAGGTATTGATTCTAAATACATGGCTGTTTAGCACACATTGCAATTTTTCCCATAGCCTCTTTTCATTGGTGATAATTATCTCTCTTTCTGCCACTCAGGGCTAAAAACATTCTCAACTCTTTCTTGGCTACCATCTTCCCTTCCATGGATACTAGTCACCTTTTCACTCCAACTCTCAAATCAATTAGCATAATTAAATTATGTTAGAGTTGCTGATCCCATCTTGCAAGAAGTTGGAAGTCTCTTGCCTCTGTTCTAATGAGCAGAGGGGTTTGAGTAGCGCAAACTTGTTAATTTTTTTTATCAGTAGATTCAAGCAACATACAGTTTCTCTCTAATTGGAATCATCTTTATAATAGTAAACAACAAACCTACATGTTTGTATAAATACATCTTTTTTAAGGGTCTGTATGACACCCAGCAAAATGTGACCTCAGCTTCAATAACGCCTCCAGGTCCAACAGCAATGCACAAATGTTCATAACCTGAGGACTACAGAGGTGTTCAGGAATAAATGGGGTTTTATTAGGTCCCTTTGGAAAAAATCCACTGCATATATCAAGGTGTGACCAGTTTCAGAGTTAGGATGTAGGTCTGTAGCAGAGTACTCTAAGAAGGTGTCTGTCTAGATAAGTTGCCTTTACCCTGTTAACACCATTACTGTCATTGGTACTGCTCTACCATTTCTAACATCACATAGAATCATAGAATGGTTTCAGTTGGAAAGAACTTTCAGAGTTCACCTACTCTAACTCCCTGCAATGAACAGGGACATCTTCAACTAGATCAGGTTGCCAAGAACCAGGTTGGCCTTGAATGTCTCCAGGGATGGGTCATCTACAACCTCTCTTGGCAACCTGTTCCCCATGAAACGTAAATAGGCTTCATGTAAGTGAGACATCTGGTTTAGGAAGTGGTAGGGTTAAAATGCAGGCAATAAATCTGGACTAGTTTTTCTCTTGTTCTTGTGACAAGAAGGCTTGCACCAGTAATCACAGGAGCTGGGAAGATCTAAGGAAAGGGGATACAGTGTGGTCAAGGGCAAGAATTACTGCAGATCAGTGTAGCCGTTTGCTATGCACAATTAAAACTAAATTGCTCAGAAAGCAGACTTTGTGGTACAAAAATGATTACTCAAAGAAATTCATTGCTTTGCTCTTCACTGTTTGATTTTATTTGCTATGGGAAGTTTCATTTACTCTTGATTGTAAGTGCACTGCAAAAAGGCTAAGTAATAAATACATCTTTTATGCCTAAAGAAAGATTACAGGAATTCATGAGGGAGCCCTCAGCTGAAGCAAGCTAAGGCGGCAAGAGCAAGGATGGGGAAGAGTGGAATCAGCTCTGGTCAGTACTCTGCTGCTTTACGCAACTAAAGATGCTTTTACACAACTGCTAAACCCCAAGATTTCCTGGTTTTTTAATAGTAGAATTTCAATCTCTTCAGTTTTGCCTTCGAGTGAACTAATAGCAACAACTTAATTTGACATAGATTTCTTGGAGAAAGTTTCTCTATTTAATTTCACTTCATTCAATAACCTAGATAAAGCCATCTGTGAATTACAGTATTGGTCTAGAAAAGATCATTCTGGAAAGGTATTTTATTTTGCTTTATTTTTGTTGGTTTTTGCTTGCTTGTTTGTTTAAAAAAAATGAAGAAAGAACAAGAAACAAGGTTAAGAAAGGGAAATTGTCATTGCCTGAATCTCAGCCTTTCGACAAGAGCTAACAGTTCCTGTGATTTAGTATGGTGGATGAAATTCTATCTTCTGAGAGAAACTATAGATTACAAAGCCTTCCTTTCTTGTGGCTGCAGATATTAGTCAGCTCCAGCTCACTGAAGACAGCAGCAGGGGTTCATTTCACAACTGTAATCATTCACGAAATAAAATGTTTGTTGTTTTTTTTTATCCCAAGAACCTGATCTAGTATCAGTATTTTCAGCAGTAAAAATCTCACTGCCTAAGGAATGGTGTCTGAAGCGATGACTACAAAGATTTCATCCCATTCCTGTCCTTTAATGGACAAATGCAAGTCCTGTTGTGTCTGAGCAGCATTCTTGAACTTTGCTCCAATGTGAGTTGAAGTGGTTAAGTCAATTCACTTTGACTGCTTTCAGTCCATTTTAAAGGAAAGTCTTTCCTGACAGACTTTGGGGGTTTTATATTATTTGTTTTCTACTCAGTTCTTGCTGCTCCAGAGGAATTACTCCAACAGGCTAACAGAGCTAGCAGCTCACTCCAAGTCTTTTATATAATGTCCAAAGTCACAGAGGAGATAAAGGTAGGAGGAACAAGGAAGATTGTTTCTCACATCTGTGTCAATTTTATTATCTGCAGCATCCTAGTGAAGGAGTTCCAGTGTTTACATCTACATTACATGAAGAATCACTTCCACTGGAGAGTTCAGAGCCTGCCAACTGGTAGGTCCTTTAGATAACCCTTAGATCATCTTTTGGAAAATATAGTGAGCAAATGCCCTGCATTCACCATTTCTGTGACACTCATGGTTTTATAGACCTCTGTCACATTCTGTCCCATCCTTGAGCTCTTTTTCAGGCTCAAAGAGTCACAGGATTCACATCATTCAAGATGTGAAAACAATTCCCAACCTTTTTCTGAATCTTTTCTTGTTTTATTATACCTTTTTTGAGATAAGGGGAATAGGGCTGCATGCCACACAACTGCAGCACAGATTTCTACAGTGGCAAAATGCTGCTTTGTATTTCATTTTCTGCATCTTTCTTAACTGGCTCTAACAACTAAATTGCTTTTTAGACTGGTTCTCAGCAGTGAGATAAAATTTTCCTGAAACATTTTATTGTGACTGCAACATCTCATTCTTGCATGGTCATAATAAGCTCAAAGCTCATCATTTTGTACAAATCAATATCAGCCATATAAATAATTCACCAATTTTTGTGGTGAAAGGAGCTATAGAAACAAAAAACTTTGTCATCTGTCTAAAACATACTCACAACTTCAGCTCCAACACGTTCTTGCGTTTTGATTTGGTATCTGAAGGTCATTCTCATGGAATGGAAAATATGCAGGTGTGTAAATAAATAATAAATACTTTAAAAAAATATTTTTTAATTCATGCAGCATTCATGGAGAATAAGGGCTGACAGTCCTGGGTGAAGATAAAGACTAGTACTTATAGAATGGAAACAGAGTAAGCCTTCCTTGCACAGCCTGACACAGCCAAAGCTGGGAGAATATTTCAGAAGTACTTTAGATTCTAGTCCTGCCTTGTTATCTGTGGGTAAACGACCCCATACGTGTGAAGAATCTTCATGTCATCTCTGGGACGCCCAGCTAACTCTATGGTCTGATGGTTGGTTATGCAAACATTTAACAAGCTCAAAAAAATATTGTCTCTTCTCATTTCTGCATGCAGATTTTAATTAGGAGGCTGTGGTTAGCAGCAAGCTCAAGTTTCTCTTATTGCCAGTTTGAAATTAGAAAAAAAATATACTTCTGGAGCCGACTCCATTCCATGTGCATTCTGTCAAAGTAGGATTTTCCACTTCACAACTTTTTTCGAGTCCTCCTTATCCACATCCACAGTCATTTGCACATCTTTCCTCCCATAAGTCATATTGTGCACCAGCCTTCCTTCACAGCTAGTTTGGAACTAAAACACACTCTTTGTGTATGAGCAATTCCCAGCTGAGTGACAGTCTCCATTCACAGCTCCTGAATGGAAACCAAGGGAAACCAAGAGGTGTCCCAGCACTGAGTTGTTGCAGCTAAGCCCTTACCCAGTTTTGCCTCACTTGGAGCTCAGGGATTTTTGAGAAGACAGAGCTGCTTGTTTCTGTATATTGAGTTCCTTGCAAACCTGAAGGCAGTATTCTCTTTGAGGTTGTTTTCATGTCCAGGTGAAAAAAAATGTCTTCATTGTGTAGGAGTGCATTTGCTGGAATCTGCAGAATGTCATGTATTTTTTTCATAAAGAATAAATGTATTTCTGTTTGTTTTTTTTTAAATTGACAATGTCACCATTTGCACAATGACGAGCATAAAGAGTATATATGCGTATCTGGAGCTGAGTATACAAACAGACGTGAAAAATATATGACTAGAAACATTAAATAAACTCTTAAAATCCCCAGTAGTTTTGTCACAGTAGTTTTGTCAACATTTCTTCCTTCCTCAATTCATGCAAAACTCCATTTGCATTTTATAATATAAAACCCAAAAACGATGACATATCACTTAAAAATATAATAAAATAAAACCAGCAAATGCTGTCCTTAACTGAAACTATTAGAAACCATCTTTTTTCAGCTTCTGACAAGCCTCTGCAGACAAACATTGTGGGGAGATGAGAAGGTATTAAGCACTGAAAGAAACTGAGATTCCAAAAGATATGTACAGCTCTTGTGGGGATCAGGGACTCTTTTCTCCACAATGTGTTCATAAATTTTATCCTGAGTGCATATTATGAGCAGAAAGTCAAGGATTTCATATTGCTGGCAGAAAAGCAGCAGCACATTGGGAAGATTTTATATTAACTCAGCATGTAACACTCAGCTGGTGCAGTTCAAATTGATCTGCAGAGTCCCTGCTCCATCCATTCCAGCCTTGCCATACACAGATCTATTGGCACATCTGAGGGGAGGCTTATAAAACATCTCGTTACTCCAGCCCAAAAGGTCACCAACAAGTCTGCCAGATGCATCATAATGCTAAGTTTCTTCTGGAACTCCCTGCAGCCTCTTTGTCTAAAACACAGCTCCTTCATACCAAATTCCCAGTAACTTTTTGACTTTTCTTCCCTGTTGCTTTCACAGCAGCTAATCCCGTACCTTACTTGTCAAAGGAAGAATTTTGGAAACCACTCACACTGGCTGAATTTGAATCAGCAGCCAGCTCTGTATGCTATTTAGAGTGACTTGAGCCACTCAGGCTGTAAGAATTACTAATCTCATTCTATCTAGAATTTCCATGAATTCTGTAGACAAGAAGTTCACAATTAAAATTATGCATGTTATAGTACTGAAATGCTAAAGTGATGAAGGCCATATAAGCAGTTTGCAGATCTCAAGAGAATGCTAGCTAATATGACCGTGAAAGCTGAAAAGTATGATGTGTTCTGTCAGAGTTGAATTTGGAAGGTGCCTTGTTATTTTAGGGATGTATTCTGAATGTTTTCTTAACCAGAGGAATATCATTTACTTCAAAGTGCCAGATTCAGACACTCAGAGACTGACAAATATCACACATTGCAGCTAGTTCAAATGACTTCAAGAGAAGCGTAGAATGTGTTTCGGGTTTCTGAAGCACGGTGAATTCTACTATCAATCTACTCAGTGAAATAGGGGATACTGCCTAAAAAAGGATAGGAATTTCCAGTGTAAATAATACTGTATTGTTTGTATAGTACTGAGAAATAATTTGGGGGCTCTTTGGAACTCCAGCAGACATCATGTGTTTAGGCATGGAGATTTGAGATTAGATGTTCTTCCATCAGTCCTAATATCTAGGTCAGCCTGGTTAAGGTGCAGCCTAATTACATAGGGGATTGACTTCTCAACAGTGGTGGACCAGAGCAGCTTGGAGGCATCACAGCCAACTCCCTGCTTTAGGACATGATGTCCAGAGCCACCATGGTGGTTACGTTTAGTAAAGCTGAACAGAATGTATCTGGACATCAATGACACTATTTGAAGTGAAAGTCCTCCTGAGTCATGATGGTCTGATATAAAGAATGCTCAAACTTTTTATTTGGGAAGTGAAGAAAGAGCCTTCTGATTTTGAGAATGACAATGTAAGAAAATAGAAAAGGAGAAAAACATTCATCATGAGAATGCAAAGATTTTCAAAAAGAAAAGGCATCAGTATTTTTTTCCTACTTCACATCCAAGTAAAGGTTTCTTTCAAAGTTTGAGCTTGTAAATAAACATATGAATAAATTATAAAGCTATACACCTTCTTTATAATGCTTTCATATGAATAATCACAGAATCATAGAACAGTTAGGGTTGGAAAGGACTTTAAGGTCATCTAGTTCCAACCCCCCTGCTATGGGCAGGGACACCTCCCACTAAACCATGCCACCCAAGGCTATGTCCAACCT